>JAMPIV010003959.1:0-105469 GCA_024509875.1 Oreohelix idahoensis | reverse complement strand
AAACAAACAAACAAACTACACAACAACAATAACCCCCACCCCCCCCCCCCAACCACCTCAGATACCCTCCTTTCTTCGGTTTTGGATCCTGGGCTTTGGTGGGTAATAAATCTTCGCGACCATTTTTTTGCCCCATGACACGCATTCTACATCCGTAAGACTGGGACAAAAGGTCTATGACAGCTCCAAGGTATGTAAAGTGGTCGACCTGTGTCGTACGGAAGGTTAATTGTTATATTTTGCCCGTCTGAGTATATAGAGTGGATGTCGACAGATACGCGAGAAGGTATAGAAATAGATTTTTCACAGGTGGTAGAATTGAGGAAAAAAGATCTGTCTCTGGAGTGATTAGATAATCTCTTCCAGCCTATCCGTACGACTGTACTTTTCTGCAAGACAGCTTTTATCTCCCTATCAGGAATAGATAAGTTAACCTACACCCACAGCTATGTGACAACAAGACACATAAACGTGAAAACTAAGGATAAATGGGAATGAGTCTGACCAACACACAAATTTAAGTTTCTTTGTAGTTTATTATCATTAAAACTCGACAACGTCAAAATATCTCAAGGAAAAGATCAAAGAGTCATTTACATGTATATGAAATAAAGCAGAAAACGTGCACCCTTCCCAAATGGAGAAAAGAACCCTAAAATTATTAACCCAAAGGTTGAAGGTTAGCATTCTGTTACAGAATGAACAGTATTGGTACTCTATGAGACCCAGTAAAATAAACAAACTTTTAGACAAATCAGATATATGGATAGTTTTCCCCGCAAACAAGAAAATACTCGCACATTCTTGCAAACAGTGGCCACTCTCACACTCTAACCTAGTTGCCTGGTATGGTAAGTCTGTAATATGCCTTGGTAATAGAATTACTCTATGAATATATTATTTAATTCACTTAATATTCTGTCACCCCAGTTGTCGCAGATCCAAATTGGCCCCAGTCCATCCCCCGAAATTAGTTCATGAGGTGAACGCCTAATATGGTTGCGTCTCCTATAAGTGTTATTACAAATAGTTAAAAAAAACTGAGAGAGTTCTTGAGGTTCACTCTTTAGTGGGAAAAATACTTCCAGTATTGGGAAAACATCTGGTTGCTAGAACTCTGTTCATAGGCTGATGACGGTTCTTCTATCGGCCAACTTGTGGCTGGTAAAAATATATATCTCTGGGTTTTGTAAGTCCAGTTATTAAAAAACAAATTTATTGTCCTCCAATACTCTCTGGCGTGTGCCCGTTCACAAATGAAATTGGTGACGCACAGTCAAGAAAAGGAGAAATAACAAATCTAAAAAAGGAAACAGAAAAAGAAGACCGCTGGCAGCCCTTGGGATCAGGTCTGAGAAGAATACAAGAAACATTTATATAAAAAATATGCTAATCCTATATCTAGACCAGAGACGGGAACAAGACGATCTCTTCTCCACTTTGTCAGTCCTGATTAAATTTAAAAGGCACATGGTGTTTCCTTACTCCTACCCGTTAAAAAAATTCTGCTGGCAGCTGAATTCAGACGGGTCTGAGTTATCTTAACTCGCCCGCCCCTGCTCGCCGGCGTCAGCGTACTATGAAAATTATTATTTAATCTGTCCTTACGAGCTGCCTAAACGATGATCGCCTGTCATTAAATAGCTATTAATTGTCGGCATCTGTTGGCTTTGCCGTATATGATTAAAATAATAGACACTATATCAAATATGCACAAATTAAATATAACGTTTTATTTATTCTTCACTATCAGTTTGCTGTCTATACGGGTGGCGTGATTTAACATTTTAATAGAATATCTGGTATGAAATCGCTACGCGTTACTTTATTTCACTCGTTTTACATCCTCATCATCATCCTTAAGCTCCCCAAGGAACATAGGCCTTCAACAAACTTATGCCAAGTCTTCCTGTCCGTGCCATCCGCTGAAGGCCTTTCCATGTCTTCTTTATCCCTTTTATGTGTGTCACCAGTTCTCTTCTCCATGTGTTCTTTGGTCTTCCTGTACCTCTCTTACGCTGGGGATTCCAGAACAAGGACTGCCTGGTAATGCTATCAACAGGTTTCCTCAATGTGTGTCCTATCCCTTTCTAGCGTGTTCTCATTTCTTGTTCCACTGGCATTTGTCTGATTCTTGTCATCAATTCCACATTTGTGATCTTGTCATGCCATTTCAATCCTTCTATTCTACGCAATCACCCTTTGTCTGTAGTTTGTTTGGTTTTTTTTTTCACTCAGCAAACTTCTTCTTCTTCGTCGTTCGTCATGAAAAGGACGTTGGTTGCGTTGTGTCTGTTTACAGCAGCGCTGCGATATCTGCGCCTTTCGGCCGGCACATCCGACTTCACCACGGCATTTTTTAGGATCGGGTTTGCCTTTCCTCTTCGATCCCTACTCTCTCAGCCAGACTGCAGTGATGCAGCCTGTTTCCAGGACCACCACGTGGAGGTGGAGTAGGGTCTTGGTCAGCTCTGGTTCGCTGACCCTGACGCAAGCAGTCAAGCTATGAGTCCGCTGACTGCATTCTCTATTGCTGCAGCAAACAATAACGTTTTCTTTTCAACTACGGTTTTAGTCCTAGAAACAACCCAAACAAAGTAACCACCAGACTAGTTTTTTATTTCCATCTTGAACAACCTAAAAGAAAAATTGTAAAAAGAAAAATAAAGGATTGGGGGCTGTTGAGGACTGTTTCGCGGCTTGCAAACATGTGAATGGTTGCAAACATTCGCATGCGTGCACCACAATACTCCTCAATTGAATTAATACTGGAAATCGCGCAGATCAAGATATGACGCGTCAAGCCTAGTTACAGTAGTCTACCTATGGCCTGCGGGCCTGATGGCCGGCGTGCCATCCGACAGTGTTTCAATGTGTGGCACAGCCACTTATGGATAGTGTTTCAATTGTGTGGCATAGCCACTTACTCAAGTGTAGAACCGTTGTGTTCTGGCTTTAAGCCGATATAAGGATATGTGTCTAAAGACTAGGAAAGTCTATGTATGGCCATTGAGCCGAATGGCAGTGTTGGAATGTGTGACAAAGCCACTTAAGGATTGTGTAGTAATATGTGGCACAGCCACTGACTAAGAATATATGTGGAACGGTAGATCCACTGGAAAGTGTAAAATAGCGTAAGAATCCGTATCAAATTAAATATAGGACCAGATAGAGTCCAGAGTAGAATCGCGAATAACGCAGATTACGTTCCCCTTGAACTTATATACATGGCAGTTAAAGCCTGGCGAGGGAAGCCGAAAATTGTTGAATAATGCTACATAGACAGGATCTATAGATTTAAGGATAGTGATCTCACTAACAGTGTGAAGGGATAATAATTCCAAGGATCGGATTCAGTAGGAGTTGGTTGCAGACTCTATTACGCTATAGACTTAACGGTTAACCCAGACGAGCTAAGTCTGTGGGATGAACATTGCGTAAAGCTTAGTACTATGTGTAAGCCAAGTTAAATGTGTGAGAAATGTGTTACGCTCATTGTGTAAAAGGATATATATTAAATTGTTCAGTCGTCAATGGAACTTGTTGATTGCCTGAATTATTCAAGTTCTCATTCTGTGCTGTGACTGTTGTTAATCCTTGCAAGGTCAGTCCCAGATTATCACAGGTATTCATAAGACTAACTATAATATAACCAACACTGCTGGAGAATTAATAAACAATGACACTGAATATAATAATAATTAAATCACACAATAATGGCTTAAAACTGCAATCGAACTATAAGCTGGAATTAGAATAGATGAATCATAATATCTGGAGTATTGACAAGCAACCCAATAACTCACGTCCAACGGTGCTGAATCTTTTAATAACAACTAGCAAGAAGAGATACAGCGGGACCGTAACATACTGGTGTCAGAAGTGTTCGGACATTCTTCATAATTCATCTTTTCCGTTACCCAATTGAACGAACTAATTTTCATGAATCAGGCTTCAAGTTGGGAAGATTCTAGTGGAAACAACTTCAAGATCAAGTTAGTTCGTCACATACAAAGTGACAGTGGAAATTGAACAGTTCAAGAAGGTCTCATTCAAGGCGCAGGTCCAATCTGGCAACCCGAATTTACACATCAAGTCACGAAGGTCAAGGTCGAGTCAGGACTCCGATCAACGGTCACTGTCTTCGCTGAATCAAATCGATCTTATGTCATTCAATCTTTGATCCTGAACCATCACAGAGAACCGGGAAGACAATCCATAAACTTGTTAAACGTCCAGAGCAACCGGGGAAGTATTTCGACAGAAGTTCTTTCGATATTAATTTCGAAAGGATCATCTTCAATCATCCGGTCACGTCTGCTTCTCAATGGGAACAAGTCAAATAGCTGGGAGCATTGTGTTGTGGTTTTCTTGGATCACAATGGCATGATCACATGAAGATAAGTTCTTTTCTAAATTAGAGCCTTTGACTAGTGTGTGTTGTCCAGTTGGCTAGCTTTGGCCTTCAATTTTTCCTCCACTGTCACTTGTCTCTCCTATTTTGCAGTTCTAGTAATTATCATTATGCGTTTACTATCGATGTACTTTATGTAACTTCGCGGGACGGATGGATAGGGCTTATCATTGCTTGGGCATTCCTTTGGAAGATTCAAGCAATTATAACGACTTTTAGGGATAATTGCTTATATTCGCTGACTGAGGATCTAACTGATTATTAATTTTTCTTTTGAGTTAGGATATAAATGCTTCTTCAGTTAGCAATATCATCACTTTGCTTGTGCTAGTTGTGACGTCACGTGCTTACGTCATTTTATTTGCATAACCTAGTTTCCGTATTGTTCGATTTTATTCGTTTGTGATCTAAAATCTCTCTGTCTCATTGTTAGTTTAGGACGACTTGTATTGTAAAATTTTTGTAATGTTATTTTAAACATTTTATTTCTCTAATTAATATGTCTAGTACCTACTTAGTTTCTTTTTATCTGTTTCATAGCGTCGTATAATTGAATATATCATTTCATTATGGTTCATTTGCTTGTTCCATCCATTGTTTATCGTCACCTGTTCTTGTCTCTGGCTATAGTAAATATCATAGTTACTTTGAATTAATTAAGCTCATATGTTCATAGTATATTTATTGACTAATAATATACTGATATAAGTTATTGAGAAACGTAGCACCATGTCTACGTTAGAAGATTTTATTAAGATTGGACAAAGCCTATTGAAATCAGGTTCTGATCTTCAGACTTATGCTGAAACGAGATATGAAAAGCATTTATCTCAACAGGCAAGAATTGAGCAACGTGAACTTAAAAAGTTGGAATTGGCTCAAAAAGATAAAGAAATGGCTCAAAGAGATAAAGAAATGGCTCAAAAAGAAAAAGAAATGGCTCAACAAGAAAAAGAGAGAGAATAACAGAAAGAACTTAAGGAGAAAGAAATAGCTCAACAAGAAAAAGAGAGAGAATTACAGAAAGAACTTAAAGAAAACGAAAGAGAATTAGATAGGGAGAAAATGCAAATAAGAAAAATGGAACTCCTTCAATTAGACCAAGCACATAAACATGATATGGAGCTTGAGACTTTAAGATTAACTGCTGAGAAAGAAAAGGCTATTGAATTGGCTAGGGTGCAATCAGAGCAGTCCCAGCCTTCGGCTAATTCAAATGTATTTTATCCAAAATTGAAGATGCCACATTTAGATCAATCTAGAGATTGCGTCGATTCATTTTTATCCAGATTTATTATGAAAGTTACAGGTTTAAATATACCTAAGGAAAGATGGAGTAGTCTTTTGGTTGATTTTTTGACCGGGGACTCACTCAAGGTTTTCATGAATCTGGATGAAAAAAGCAGAAACGATTTTGATGTCGTAAAAGAAGTACTTCTTAGACGGTTCCAGTTAACTGAATCTGGATTCCGAGAACGTTTCCATACGGCTAAGCCTAGTAAGGACGCTGACTTTGGGGAATTTATTGCTTCCATTAAACATTTTTTCAATAGATGGATAGAATTATCAGGTATTACAAAATCATATGAGGGGTTGATGGATCTCATGCTACGTGATAAAGTACTCTCCTCATGTAGTCATGATTTAGAATCCTTCTTACAGGAGAGACACCCTAACTCTATTGAAGAATATGAAAAATTCGGTAGACAGTTTGTCACGGAACATCCGAATAAGGATGTCCATCGATCTTTTCCGCGAGATCCTATGCCTACGTGTGCAGCACTCCATGATCATAGATCGTATGATCACCGACCTAGATCAAAGAGCACGGACGGTCGATATCGTACACAGTTTCGTCAAGAATATCGGGGGTCTTACAACTTCCCTCGGTATCGCTCACCGTCAAGATTCTATCGTCGGAGTTATCGAGGTTATTCACCTCATGATCGCGGAGGCCACAAAGGCAGGGGTCGTGATGATTATCACAAAGACTATTGCATAGATTACAATAATCATGGATCATCATATAAAAGGAATGATGATAATGATGATTCATCAGATTTTTATTATAAGATTAAGACAGGCAAAAAGAAAACAAATCATTCTAGATCATCTTCAAAGAATAATGACAAACATGGTGTCGTGAAATATTCTAATCCACATATATAAATTATCAGGTAAATATAAAGCCTAACAAATAAATTTAATAAAAGGAAGAAGAATGGTAAAGAACAGTGTTGTCACAATGACAGTACTCGAAATCCCCTTTGTTTTATGCTTCGTCTGCAAATTGTAACGTTTCCACGTTAAATATAAGCCACTGCATAAATACAAGCGTTTCCACAACACATTAAAACGGGTATTGCATTTCTAAGAAAAACATTGAGAGGCAGACTGCGTAATGACCTAAATTAATCCTAACATTAATTATATTACGTTACCAAAACGAACGAACAGATGGACTCAAATAGAAAGAGAGAGGGGCGAATGAAAATCAGGAACGCATGCAAAATTAAACACGCGTCTCGCTATTAATGCCACCCCAACAAGCGTAACGCGATACACAATTACTACTATCACGCGTGTAAGGCCACATGCACTAACTTTTTCGGACGGACAGTGATAAAAACACTAACCTTCCCAGAGTTAGGTTTTAAAATCCTGAAAAACGCTTATTAGAAAGATAACATTAGATGGGTTTACGTTTGAAAACATTACAGTACCCAGACAGCACATCTTCGAAACAGGAGGTAGAAGAAATTGCATATTTTGAACGCAGCCACTTAGCTCTTTTAAATTTGTATATTTGGGTTCCTTAGGGCTTGCTGACAAAGAATATGTAAAACGTTACGCAAATAGTCTAGGAATTACCAAATTATAACCAAAATAAAATAGTGGGGATGCCTGACAGCATGAAATCATTTCTGCTCATAAAATTTTTTTATAACGTGTTTGAAAAAACCTTACGTACGGAAATAGCCTACCATGTAAACTCCAAATTGATTGGAGCGCAACAAATATAAGACTAAACACGATTGGTCGGACTATAAATAATATCTTTGGTTGTTAGGGGAGACGTAGGAAGGTAAAATTTTTTCAAACACTTGTCGAAACGTGGCTCCATTGGCCAGACTCGCTGATATAATCACTTAGGAGCGTTAGTTCGAGACCACTAGTTCAAATAAGCTTGATAAAGCAACAGTGCATTGAAGCCAGCTCATATTTTTGCTAAATAAAAGCCTGGAACATAAGCAGATGGGAATTTGTGCCAGTATTTGTGCCAGAATTCATTGCTAGTCAACGTATCTGTGTTTATTTCTATGAATTGTGGTAAGCTTGAAACATTCAGTATCTTTTAATGAAAATTGAATGTGAATTGTTAATTTATGCCTGTATATATGTGTAGTTCAGTAGCAAACATGATGTAAAGCCTATAATGCTCCAGCCTGAACAGAAGGTGTCGGAGGAAAGTAAAACGGCATGGAATGGCCAAACAGTACACTGACACCTAGATTATTGACTAGAAAGAAATAATGCTGGAAGTGCAGAGGCGTAGTAACCATTAAGGAGGTTAATACTGGTATAAAGTATTTCAGATGAAGCTGACAGTTGGCCTAACGCTCTGAACTCAATGTTTGTGATGTATTGTGCTCAGTGTAGAACTAGAGTATCAATTAGTTATGAAGTAGAAGGTACATCCTTCTTGTTTTCAGGGACCGTGGTCTTGATGGTATTGAGCAGCACCTGGTCAGAGCTTTGCTGAATCCAGAGTCGGACAGCATACTCCTTGGTCCATTTAGCTATCAGTGAGGTGTCTCCAGAGCCCAGGGGAGAAATCGAGCAGAGGAGTCTTTTCCTGCCGCCATCACGCAAGATAAGCTGATGTGGCCAGCTGAGCTCAAAATTATGTACCCCCATCTTAAAATGACCTTGTAAAAATAACATTAAGAGGGGAAGTAAATTGTTTTAATATCAGGAACTGAGAACATCTCCAATACTAGTTCCAATAAAGACAAACTATTGTAGTCATGATGACAAATACCAACAGAGCTTGAACAAAACAAAACCAGTATTACCTCATATTACTACTACACAACTGACACACATAGGATACTTTTAATAATATATGTCACTACAATATTCATATTGATAAATTCTGTACATATAACTTGTAATTAAAATTGATTGTGATTCCTGGTTCCCTTTGTATTTGAATCAGGACACATATTCATTCATGACAGCAATGAATACATATTGTTATTTGAAAAGTTATCAGTGACTCCTTTAAGATATCCTTGTAGAGTGTTTTATGTATGTGAGTGTCACAGTGTTGTCACGTGTAGTGGAATAAATTAAATTGTTTATCTGTCTGTTGTTGTTTTGACTTACACTTCATCATACACATACCCTAGACATATAACGTAGTCATCACACTATTCCAGAATAATTCTGACTGAGATATATATATATGTGGCAGCAAGTAAGGTTATCTATAATACACTACTCTTATTAGATATAGATACCTTCACAGCTGATCTCAGTCAGTACACTAAGTCCCCTATAAATATTTATAACATCCCACTTCACCACATATATTGGGGTCTCGCTCTTGGGATTTTGAATCTTTACCTATTACAAATATTGGGGGGGGGGGGTAATTCACTTCAGGGAATATAAGAATTAAAAGGTATCCTTGGGTGGAATTAAATAAGGTTGAGCTCACGGTGCCTGTGTTGTCCATTAGATATATATTTAGAGATTGAATTGTTGGTTAGACATTGTATAAATTTACCTGATAGACAATGGCGGACCTGGCCAAGTTTCGATCTGCTGCTGTTCAGACTGCAAAAGAGTTAGGATTAGATGGGCAAGTTATGGTTGCCTATGTCACTACGGAATGTGACAAATTTATTGAACGCGAAGAAAGAAGGTTTGAAGCCGAAAGAAAGTTAGAGGCTGAAAGGGAAATTAAGAAGTTACAATTTGAGGCTGAGGCTGAGACTAAGAGGTTGCAGATTGAGGCTGAGGCTAAGAAATTGGAAGCAGAAGAAAGAAGATTGACTGCAGAAAGGGAAGCAGAAGAAAGAAGATTAGCTGCAGAAAGAGAAGAGAAGAGATTACAAAGGGAACATGAGTTACGATTAAGGGAGTTTGAATTTCAGGGCCATGCTCCTGAAAATGGTGCCAGTCCCTTTGCCTCTGATGCCACTGCTAGCCAAGGAGCCTCAACCTCAGCTATGAATTTTCATTTAGATCATTTTGTTGAGAAAGACGATGATATAGAGAGCTATCTAAATAGGTATGAACTATTAGCTACCACGTATGGGTTAGAGAGAGAAAGGTGGAGCTTAAAGTTATCTCAAGGACTTCGTGGGGCAGCTTATGAAGTTTTTGCAAAAATGAGCAGAGGTGATCAGGAAAATTATGACATGCTAAAGCAGGCTCTTTTGTTAAGATATGAACAGAATGCAGAATTTTATAGGAAAAAATTTAGGAATGCTAAACTACTGTCAGGTGAAACCTATCACCAGTTCTCTGCACGAATAGAGACATACTTGGAGAAATGGACTTCTCTGGGGAAAACCCAAGATCTTAAGGAAATGGTCCTTATAGAGCAATTAAGAGAGTCCATGGCTCCAGACCTGAGAAAGTTTCTCATGGAACAAGGTCAGAGAGGCTGGGTGAGTTGCTAAATGTTGCTGAAAGGTATCAAGCAGCTCAAGCAGAGGTAACAGGTAATAAAAAGAAACAAGTGGATAACTTTAGGGCACCACAGAACTTTAATAAATTTGATCCTAGGGATCAAAACAAAGGTAAGCACCAGTTTGATAGGCCACGGTATGAAAATAAAAATAAATTCCCACAATTCGATGAAAGGAAATATGATGAAAGAAAATCTTTCAACCAAGGAAAAAGGTGGTGTAAGAATTGTCAGATGGACAATCATGACACTGACCGTTGCAGAAGGAAACCTGTGTATATGGCAACCCTTCAGGTCAGGTCGACCTCAAGACAGGAGGAGGATATTATGTTGGATACCACTCCAGAAGAGATGAGGAAGGCACAGGCTGGGGATAAAACACTCAAGCCTTGTTTCAGAAAATTGTCAACTTGTCATACAGCTCCAGGCAAGGGAGATTTTTACATGAAAAACAAGTTGATGTATAGGAAGACTGGAGCTAGATCCAAAGGTCAGGGACAACTGGTACTTCCTAAAAGATATAGGGCAGACTTAATAAGGAGCCTACATGTGAAACCAGATGGGGACCATGAGAAAATAGGTACCATCATCCAAAAGGTGGCTCACAATTATTATTGGCCCAAAGCAAGATGGGACATTGAGAATTTTGTAGAAAGGTGTAGCATAGCACATGAGGGAACACCCACAAGTGGGAACATTGATCAGGACCTGGACACGCCACGGGGCAAAATTAGGCCTGACAATAAAAAGAAATATAGATTTGATAAAGTGGACCAAATGGAATGGGAAGCCCCTTTTCACGGACAAGCTTCACTTAACTGTTTTACAATGGCCACTATGCGGAGAGTGCAAAGAGATGTCTTACCCCAGGATAAGCCGAAAATCCCTCAATCGGACTTAAACAAACTGGAGGAAGAGGATGTAGGGAGGAAATCTCTCATCAAGAATTTTAAGTGGGGAGAAAGCCCCAAGAAAAGAAAAATTGGTAGCGGTCGTTTTGTGAATGATAATTCTGGGAGGAAAAATCATCACTATAGAGCTTCGAGTGGAAGAGACCATACCAGTGCATGGACAAATAGGTCCACACAATTAAAGGTCCATATGTAGCTTTGTTAAGAACGTGGACTGATGAAAAGGCAGAGGAAAACATTACATCTTCATACCAATATGTGAATGAGCTGACCACTCGTTTAAAAACTGGCTGGAAACTTGCCAATGAAAATTTGAAACAAGCCAGAAAGAAACATGCTGCCTATTATAACAGGAAGGCGAAAGACAGAAATTTGGCTGTGGGAGAGAAAGTACTGCTTCTTTTCCCCGGGAGTCAGAATAAGTTACAAATTGGATGGCAGGGTCCATATACAGTTCTAGAGAAGGTGTCTAGAACAAATTATAAGATAGATAAGAAAGGGAAAGAAAAAATCTATCATGTGAATCTCCTGAAGAAATATTTGGAAAGAGAACATCAGGAAGAGACACACTTGTTGACCTTGTCCATCGCCATGGAGATGAAAAAGGAACCACTTTCATCATTTGAGTATCCATTACACCCCTGTGAGACAGCAGCACAGGTGAAAATCAGTACACATTTAACGAAAACTCAGAAAGAGAGAGTGCAACAGGTTCTAAATAATCATGCAGAGGTGTTAACAGACCGACCAGGGCATACAAACCTATTGGAATATGATATGAAACTGATAGACCCCACACCTGTCTGTATGAAACCATATTCGATTCCGTTTGCTAAGGAGAAAGCTTTGAAGGAAGAGATAGACTATCTATTGAAGGAGGGAATTATTTCACACAGTGAATCCTCATATAGTTCCGGTGTTGTACTCTTAAGGAAGCCCTCTGGAGAACATAGACTCTGTATAGATTACAGGAGACTGAATGCTATTACAGAAGGACAGGTGGATCCATTGCCGGATACAAATCAGCTGTTTGCCAGACTAAATAAAGCTAAATATTTCTCAAGGGTGGATCTGAGTAAAGGATAATATCAGATTCCAGTAAAACCTGAGATCAGACAAAATTGTTGGATGTAAACATTTCGGAGGAACGTAATGAATCCCTGAGTTGCCTCTTTGATTGAGGATATTCCGAATGTTTCATACAGGATAATAAGAAGATTATGGGATCCACTAAGAAAACTCTGCTATCACCAGGTATATGTTATCTCCTCATAACGTACAATTTGAGGGAAATATAATGTTCTCTGGACATGTCATTGCGCAGACTCAGAGAAGAGAAATGGTGAATACGGGTTGCGAAGCAGCATTAAGACAAGCACTCACTCTTGCGGCTGTTCAGTAACATAACCGAAATATATTATTGGTTGTAGAAGTCTGAGGCAGATTTCATGAGTAGTGCCTACTCTGAATGGACCCAACTACATAAAACCATGATAACACCACAGCAGAGTAAAGTCAAGTTGACTTACATTTATCTATGTGTATATAGAATAAAGGACTGACATGGGATGTCTGTTTTAAGAGGGGAGGTGTCGTGAAATATTCTAATCCACATATATAAATTATCAGGTAAATATAAAGCCTAACAAATAAATTTAATAAAAGGAAGAAGAATGGTAAAGAACAGTGTTGTCACAATGACAGTACTCGAAATCCCCTTTGTTTTATGCTTCGTCTGCAAATTGTAACGTTTCCACGTTAAATATAAGCCACTGCATAAATACAAGCGTTTCCACAACACATTAAAACGGGTATTGCATTTCTAAGAAAAACATTGAGATGCAGACTGCGTAATGACCTAAATTAATCCTAACATTAATTATATTACGTTACCAAAACGAACGAACAGATGGACTCAAATAGAAAGAGAGAGGGGCGAATGAAAATCAGGAACGCATGCAAAATTAAACACGCGTCTCGCTATTAATGCCACCCCAACAAGCGTAACGCGATACACAATTACTACTATCACGCGTGTAAGGCCACATGCACTAACTTTTTCGGACGGACAGTGATGGCCTCTGACTGCTTGGTCGGTCTCTGGCTAAGGACGGAAGAAGAAGAAGAAGTGATAAAAACACTAACCTTCCCAGAGTTAGGTTTTAAAATCCTGAAAAACGCTTATTAGAAAAGATAACATTAGATGGGTTTACGTTTGAAAACATTACAGTACCCAGACAGCACATCTTCGAAACAGGAGGTAGAAGAAATTGCATATTTTGAACGCAGCCACTTAGCTCTTTTAAATTTGTATATTTGGGTTCCTTAGGGCTTGCTGACAAAGAATATGTAAAACGTTACGCAAATAGTCTAGGAATTACCAAATTATAACCAAAATATAATAGTGGGGATGCCTGACAGCATGAAATCATTTCTGCTCATAAAATTTTTTTATAACGTGTTTGAAAAAACCTTACGTACGGAAATAGCCTACCATGTAAACTCCAAATTGATTGGAGCGCAACAAATATAAGACTAAACACGATTGGTCGGACTATAAATAATATCTTTGGTTGTTAGGGGAGACGTAGGAAGGTAAAATTTTTTCAAACACTTGTCGAAACGTGGCTCCATTGGCCAGACTCGCTGATATAATCACTTAGGAGCGTTAGTTCGAGACCACTAGTTCAAATAAGCTTGATAAAGCAACAGTGCGTTGAAGCCAGCTCATATTTTTGCTAAATAAAAGCCTGGAACATAAGCAGATGGGAATTTGTGCCAGTATTTGTGCCAGAATTCATTGCTAGTCAACGTATCTGTGTTTATTCTATGAATTGTGGTAAGCTTGAAACATTCAGTATCTTTTAATGAAAATTGAATGTGAATTGTTAATTTATGCCTGTATATATGTGTAGTTCAGTAGCAAACATGATGTAAAGCCTATAATGCTCCAGCCTGAACAGAAGGTGTCGGAGGAAAGTAAAACGGCATGGAATGGCCAAACAGTACACTGACACCTAGATTATTGATTAGACAGAAATAATGCTGGAAGTGCAGAGGCGTAGTAACCATTAAGGAGGTTAATACTGGTATAAAGTATTTCAGATGAAGCTGACAGTTGGCCTAACGCTCTGAACTCAATGTTTGTGATGTATTGTGCTCAGTGTAGAACTAGAGTATCAATTAGTTATGAAGTAGAAGGTACATCCTTCTTGTTTTCAGGGACCGTGGTCTTGATGGTATTGAGCAGCACCTGGTCAGAGCTTTGCTGAATCCAGAGTCGGACAGCATACTCCTTGGTCCATTTAACTATCAGTGAGGTGTCTCCAGAGCCCAGGGGAGAAATCGAGCAGAGGAGTCTTTTCCTGCCGCCATCACGCAAGATAAGCTGATGTGGCCAGCTGAGCTCAAAATTATGTACCCCATTTTAAAATGACCTTGTAAAAATAACATTAAGAGGGGAATTAAATTGTTTTAATATCAGGAACTGAGAACATCTCCAATACTAGTTCCAATAAAGACAAACTATTGAAGTCATGATGACAAATACCAACAGAGCTTGAACAAAACAAAACCAGTATTACCTCATATTACTACTACACAACTAACACACATAGGATACTTTTAATAATATATGTCACTACAGTATTCATATTGATAAATTCTGTACATATAACTTGTAATTAAAATTGATTGTGATTCCTGGTTCCCTTTGTATTTGAATCAGGACACATATTCATTCATGACAGCAATGAATACATATTGTTATTTGAAAAGTTATCAGTGACTCCTTTAAGATATCCTTGTAGAGTGTTTTATTTATGTGAGTGTCACAGTGTTGTCACATGTAGTGGAATAAATTAAATTGTTTATCTGTCTGTTGTTGTTTTGACTTACACTTCATCATACACATACCCTAGACATATAACGTAGTCATCACACTATTCCAGAATAATTCTGACTGAGATATATATATATGTGGCAGCAAGTAAGGTTATCTATAATACACTACTCTTATTAGATATAGATACCATCACAGCTGATCTCAGTCAGTACACTAAGTCCCCTATAAATATTTATAACATCCCACTTCACCACACATGGTCACGCTAATGCATGTACTACCAAAAGAGATCATGATAGTGATGATAACAAACATGCTAATTCATGCAGCATTTTAGATGACTCTTGTTATGTTTGTCAATCACATCTGATATCAGAGAGGAAAAATATACTTCGGTGTGAACATACAATGTCTTCTATGTCTGCTTGTGAGAATTTGGGACGTCTCACATACCACAAGGCATACTTATATGGAAGAGAAGTAAGAGTTTTACGGGACTCCGGCTGTTCTACTGTTGGCATTCAACACTCGCTTATCGAGCCCTCTGCATTTACAGGTAAAACTGTTAAATGTATCACATTTGGAGGTAATATAGAAGAATATCCAATAGCACATGTCTATATCGATACACCGTTTTATACAGGTATGGTGTATGCTTGCGGGTTAAGAGCTCCCGTGGCTGAGATAATCTTAGGTAACATACCTGGAGTTAGAAACTGCACTCCACATGAGATTACGAGATGGGTTGAATCTCACCCGTTGATGGCAAATGCTGTTGTCACCAGAGCACAACAGTTGGCTACAGATATGGCCACCCCACCTACACCTATACTAGATACAATTATGTCTCCCGACGTCGTTGCTGAAGCACCAGCGGCGTTTGCGGAAAAACAAAAAAATTATCCAAGTTTACAGCGTTTATTTGCGCTAGCAGAAAAAAAGTTAGTAAACATACGAAATCAGCACAACATTGGATTCAAATTAAGAAATCCATACTAACAAGATACTATGATAATGGTATTTCGATTATTCATCAGATAGTCGTTCCAAAACAATTTAGACCTTTGGTGTTACAAACAGGGAATGACTCTCCCATGGCAGGGCACATGGGTATTAAAAGAACATTATTTAGAGTCACTTCACAATTCTATTGGCCTGGTGTCAATAAGGACACGAAATTGTATTGTAGGTCATGTACAACATGTCAGAGCATATCACGTAAGGGCGGATTCCATACGGCACCCTTACAGATAACTGATATACCAGAAAGACCATTTAAGAAGATAGCAATAGATATTATTGGTCCGTTATCAATTCCATCTAATAATGGGTTCCGATATATCTTAACCTGTGTAGATCTTTGTACACGGTGGCCTGAGGCCATGCCTCTGAAAACCATCACTACTGCGTCGGTATCAGATGCATTATTTTCAATTTTTTGTCGTATTGGTTTTCCGGAGGAAATTTTATCAGACAGAGGTTCACAATTCACCTCAAATATTATGAAAGAAGTGGAGTCGATGCTCTCCATTCACCATTCGTTTTCTAGTGCATGGAATTACATGTGCTTTGGCCTTGTAAACGCGCCTGCGACATTTGTGCGCATGATGCGCCGCCTTCTGGGTGATAGAAAAGATGTCATCACATACATCGATGACATCTGTCTATTTCACAACTCATGGGAAGACCATATTACTGGTTTGTCATCTCTTCTCTTTACACTACGACAAAATGGTTTGACTGTAAGACCTTCTAAGGTCCAGATAGGTTGTCAGGAGATTACTTTTCTGGGTCACCGCATAGGTAACCATAGATTACACTCTGATGACAATACAGTCAAGCGTATACTGGAGATTGCTACTCCATCATCTAAGAAACAAGTAAGAAGTTTACGTGGTCTGGTTAATTATTACCATAAATTTATACCACACTTCGCACAGATTTCTGCTCCTTTGTCCGGATTGTTGGCCAAAGGTAGTCCAAAAAAAAATATTATGGACACCGCAGTGCGAAGATGCTCTGATTATGATAAAGAATTTATTTAAGAATCCTCCTATCCTATTATTGCCAAACATACATTTACCATCCTGATTCAAACAGATGCATCCAGTTCCGGAATCGCAGGGTGTTTGCTTCAATGCTATGAAGGGATACTCCATCCATGCTTGTTTGTCTCACGCAAGCTTACACCTGCGGAACAAAAATACGCAACAGGAGAGCGCGAACTTCTCGCCGTGGTTTGGTGCTTAGAAAAACTGTCTAAGTACTTGATAGGGAGGAAGTTCTTTATTTACACAGACCACAGTCCGCTCACTTTTATCACTGCGAGAACTATGAAAAACGCAAGAATTCATAGATGGTTCCTGTTGTTACAAGAATTCGCATTTACAATCTTACCTATTTCAGGAACTGATAATAACCTCGCGGACTTGTTATCTAGAAACTTTGCGTCGTCACAGGATGCGTCAAGCCTAGTTACAGTAGTCTACCTATGGCCTGCGGGCCTGATGGCCGGCGTGCCATCCGACAGTGTTTCAATGTGTGGCACAGCCACTTATGGATAGTGTTTCAATTGTGTGGCATAGCCACTTACTCAAGTGTAGAACCGTTGTGTTCTGGCTTTAAGCCGATATAAGGATATGTGTCTAAAGACTAGGAAAGTCTATGTATGGCCATTGAGCCGAATGGCAGTGTTGGAATGTGTGGCAAAGCCACTTAAGGATTGTGTATTAATATGTGGCACAGCCACTGACTAAGAATATATGTGGAACGGTAGATCCACTGGAAAGTGTAAAATAGCGTAAGAATCCGTATCAAATTAAATACAGGACCAGATAGAGTCTAGAGTAGAATCGCGAATAACGCAGATTACGTTCCCCTTGAACTTATATACATGGCAGTTAAAGCCTGGCGAGGGAAGCCGAAAATTGTTGAATAATGCTACATAGACAGGATCTATAGATTTAAGGATAGTGATCTCACTAACAGTGTGAAGGGATAATAATTCCAAGGATCGGATTCAGTAGGAGTTGGTTGCAGACTCTATTACGCTATAGACTTAACGGTTAACCCAGACGAGCTAAGTCTGTGGGATGAACATTGCGTAAAGCTTAGTACTATGTTTAAGCCAAGTTAAATGTATGAGAAATGTGTTACGCTCATTGTGTAAAAGGATATATATTAAATTGTTCAGTCGTCAATGGAACTTGTTGATTGCCTGAATTATTCAAGTTCTCATTCTGTGCTGTGACTGTTGTTAATCCTTGCAAGGTCAGTCCCAGATTATCACAGGTATTCATAAGACTAACTATAATATAACCAACACTGCTGAAGAATTAATAAACAATGACACTGAATATAATAATAATTAAATCACACAATAATGGCTTAAAACTGCAATCGAACTATAAGCTGGAATTAGAATAGATGAATCATAATATCTGGAGTATTGACAAGCAACCCAATAACTCACGTCCAACGGTGCTGAATCTTTTAATAACAACTAGCAAGAAGAGATACAGCGGGACCGTAACAGGGGCAACTCTACGCGATGACCTAGTTCTTCGAAATTCATACGAAGGCAAATAGTGAAAATGACAGCGGAAGTACTGGCAGGCCAGGACTTTTTAATGAATCATTATGGTGTGGGGGAGCCGCTGTAGCATAGTGGTTAGTGCACTGGCTTCCTAGCTCAGTGGTCTATGGTTCGATCCCCAGATGAGGTGGGACTTTTTTAGGCCGCAAACGGCTCCTGGGTCCACCCAGCCCCAACTGGATACCAGAGCAACTCTGTGAAGGTTAAGGCGGCCGGCGTGATGCTGACCACATCACCCCTAGTGCGCCGATGGTCAAGAAAATATGGGCCTAACACCATATTCCCAATATGCCTCAATGGGCGTGTAACGGGATTCTTTTCCTTTTCCTTTTTATGGTGTGGGGGAAGTGGAAGTGAAAGGTGCAAGCAATAGACTATATCTACTAAGTGGTACAAATAGATGTATGTGACCGTATGAGGACGAATAGCAAACAGTACAATTAAGTTCTAACAACTGAACAGATATATGTTCACGTGGGAAATAATAGAGCTTGGATTGATTAAAATTTTGATACAAATCGATTATAACTGTCCAGCATCTTCCATCTTTGTGTTTCCCATCTTTTTTTCCATTAATCATTTCTGCTGTTACAAAACTTGAATACAAATAGAATTAAACAAAAACTGAATAATCGATTTACATTTGTTTTATCAATTAATCGATTTTTTAAAAGTTTAAACGATTAATCGATTAATTAATTTTTAAAGATCGCAGCCCTCAAATATATATATATATATATATATATATATATATATATATATATATATATATATATATATATATATATATATATATATATTTATATATATATATATATATATATATATATATAATAACCATATATTATAGCGTAAATAAAATAATGACGTAGCCCGCTCGGGTGAAGATAATGTAAAAAAAAAAAAAAAGGTAAAGGATCCCGTTACACGCCCATTGAGGCATATTCGGAATTTGATATTAGGCCCATATTTTCTTGACCATCGGCACACTAGGGGTGATGTGGTCAGCATCACGTCGGCCGCTTTAACCTTCCCAGAGCTGCTCTCGTACCCAATTGGGGGCTGGATCGACCCAGGAGCCGTTTGCGGTCTAAAGAATCCCACCTCAACCGGGGATCGAACCATGGACCACTGAGCTAGGAAGCCAGTGCACTAACCACTGTGCTACCGCTTTTTAATTACTACTATTATAATGTTATGAGTAAAATTCATAACATATCTGTGTTGCGTGGGTGGTTTACTGGTGTTGGAGGGTCCTTCGTTCGATTATTATAAGTTTAGTTGGGATGCTTGCTTATTTATCATTACACAACTTGTGTCCAAGCAAACCCCGATTCCGTACGAACTCATCCATTATTACTATAAACTTCTTACAAGAAAGAGTTCATCAGGTCAAAGGACCGTCAACAATGCAAGTTGAAGCAATCAAACGTAATCAAAGGAATGTGGGTAAGCCTTCATTTCGAGTCCAATATTTATTACAAGTTGACGCACGAAGACAGTTCACATCGGTATACATTCATATATAGTCATTAGAAATTACATGCATAGTATTCATGTCCGTCCGTGTCAAAACAATATGTCAGAAGAACATCGTGGCTATATACGTGCGCTGTTGTAGTCAACAGCCAGAAATGAGCACATGAGTTCTTGACAGCTACAATTTGAATCATAATGCGATTCTCCTTCCATCATTTAGTTTAATTTAATTAATCTCATACTTAGATTAATAACCGAACTGACCCTGAGTTCTACATCGATTCATCTATATAATATAGGCTATATACTCAGCCTTTTTTCCTTGGAAGAAATACAAGACACGACCTTCTTGCTTGACGGATAGCGTAACAAGGGCCATGTAACCAAGTCACCCAGCGTGACCTTCCCAACGCGAATGCGTCATAATCTCCGCATATATTTCGCGTTCAGTATACCGTAAAATATCGACATATTCTATAAATGTTAATGACCCCTAAACGTTGCGCATGGCTAAACCCCAGCAGACGCCGTCATTTAAAATAACACCGTAACAGATTTCCTGTCAGACGGGGAAAAAAAATCGATTAGATAGATTTTTTTTTGAATAATATTAATCAAATTATCAAAAATTTAACAAAACCCGACGTATGACCTACGATGTTCTATCTAGAACAGTGTCGCGGTCATGTCAGTAATATCTTATAATAAAATCAACGTCATATCATATATATAACTTATATTAAACAAGGAAATGTCACTGTCACTAACTAATTAACTAATTAATTTGTTGTATGTATCGACTAACTAATAATGTGAGGTGTTATTAAAATTATTCTAACATACTAAAATTAAAATAATTAATTATAGTATGTACGTATGGTACTAACTAATTACTATCTAATTGAAGAAAATGAGAAATAGTATAAGAGAGTAAAAGAAATAAAAATTGAGAAGTACGGACAATTAAAACCAAATATTAAAGTATATATTAAATTAGAATGCGTGTGAAAATGAAGTGTAAGGATAGATACCTAATTAAATTAACGCAATCAGAAGAAAAGAACAAAAAAAAAAAATTCATACATTTTAACTATAAATATGAAATGTCATAATGTAATATCTATTAAATTGATAATTACACTAATTAAAATATTAATTGGTGTGCTATTATTTTGTTTCATCTTTTCTTAGTATATTTTATTTTTTTCATTTCATCACACTTTAACTTTATTTTATTATATATTAATTTAATAACTAGAAAATTTAACAATATCGGACATGAAGATCCAATCATTGTTATATCCTGTTGACTTGTATGAAAGTTCATTAAGACACAAGGTTCATATTATCGAATTATGATATGATTATCCAATCATCGTTAGTTCCTTTATTAAAACTTTGAATGTAATTGAATCAGTCATCACAGTATATGTCCCTTCTACATCAGAGATTGTTCCTTTTTAACAGTTTTCAATCGAAATGAGTGATACGCAAAGTGGAAGTGAAGTCCAAATTTTCAAACGATCCGTAAAACTTGATATTTTGATCACAATAGTTTATTTCGAAATGTCCTTATTTAAGTAGGAAGTCCAAATGAAGTGTTGTATATTCTGACGTGGAATTAATACCGTTCATTGCAAATGTAATGCTTGATTAGTCAGAAAATTTTCTTGAAATAGTAATATTCATTCAGAATTCGTAGGATGTCTGGACAACGTATCGGCTATGACGTTCTCAGTTCCTGGTATCGACTGTATTTCGAACTCATATGGTTGCAACGTAATAGCAAAGCGTGCAAGTTTAGCACTTTTATGGTTTGAACGACGTAATGCTGCTACAGATTTCTGATCAGTCTGGATCAAAAATGGAGATCCCAGCAAAAATTTTTCTAACTTGGTAATTGCCCAGATTACGGAGAGCAATTCTCGGTCTACAGTCGAATATTTAGTCTCCGGAGGTTTCAGCTTGCGTGAGATATAAAGTACAGCGTGAAGGACTTCATCATGATATTGGAGTAGACAAGCCCCGAGTCCGTAATTACTCGCATCTGTACGTAGAACAAACTTTTTAGAAGCATCTGGTAATCTTAAAACAGGTGGGCATGAAAATATGTTTAAGATAGTGCGAAAAGTTTTGTCACATTCGTCTGTCCAATTTATCCTTACTGGCATGTTCTTCTTTTGTAACGATAACAGGACAGCCGTGATGGATGATAAGTAAATCTATGCTGTATGAGGCTGAGCATAGTTGACACATTTAAACAACTTACTGTCTCTTGTAGGCATGGTAAAAAAAAAAAACAAATAAGACAGAAAACATGTGTACAAATTTAAAGATGTTAAGAATCAAAAATGTTTTTTCGAGAAGAAAAAAAAAAATCTATAAATCAATCTATATTAGGATAGATGATTAAGAAAGTCAAGAAATGATGACTGACAATGCTGAGTCATCAAAGATGTGACGAATATGGTTACAGTACCCTGTTATCTGCGTGACGCAGAATCAGGTACTAATTTCAATCTCAAAGAATGGTGGTGAAAATAAACACCATTATCACGCTCGATCACCATCCGAGCATCTTTGTTGTTACGAAATGTAACCATAGCTTCACCATACCTGTCATTGGTAGGTGACAACAACTGTACAAACATAACGTCTGCCGTGTCATTAAAGAAATTACTAAGTGCCTGCCATCTGGTACCTTGTGGCAGATTGCGCACTAACACGGTGCGAGAATATGCAACCTTCCCAATGTAAGTGGGATCAGTGTCACTAACATGATAAATAGTTCTTCTAATTAATCTTTTGGATCTGGTAGTCTTATGAGATGATGTCTCATAGTGATTGACATATTTATTTGTCATAATTTTATTAGTTAAGTTCATAAGAACTCCACCATCATTACCCTTGTTCGGGGCATCTTTTCTTTTCCCATTTTCAACAATTTTATTCAGATCACTGTTAATATGATCCTGTCGCCAACATCTATCTTCCGACTTGGCGGCACTCTTTCGAGAAAAGGCATATCTGCCTCGAAATGATTTTCTAATCTTCTTAGGATGGGCTGGTATTTTAGTATCCTTTTTATCCTGTAGGAGAGTCTTATCCTTTTCCTCATCGATTTCCAGAATCGTACTGAGACTGAAATTGGAGAAAACTGTGCCACGTGTATTCATTTTGTTGGCCCGTAATGTAGCCATTGCAATGACAGCGTTAGCATTGCAATAAGATTGCACATTATTTAATTCCCATTCCTCAATTTCCTGTGGGGAACAATCCTTACTACCATGGATGCGTCCCAACATCAGATCTGCAATTGGATTCTGAAGCATGCATACCTTCACTTGTCCTGAAAAGAAGGGTGTATTAACATGGACAAGAGCTGTGGGGTAGAACTCAATATTTCCCCCAAAAGTCATGCAACGGACATATTCCCCCGTTGCACAGCTAGGATGTACAAGCGACTGTCGCACTCCAATGGTTGTGGACCCCGAATCTCTATATACAGAAACTATAGAACCGTTAACTATCCCTCTGTTAAAAATCAGAGAGCCTGTTCCATCATTGGCTGCAAGACCTACTTCTGGTGGAACGTGTCCGCAGTTTAGCAGTCTCCTTTGCCTTCTGAAAAATAAGATTGCATTGTGGGCAACTATTCGCCACGTTATAATTTATAGCAAAGCATGCAGCAGAAGAATGCATTGTATTATCGTTAGGTGGAACCTGAACCTCAGGGGTGATATCATTTGTAACTGCTGCCCCGGTATTATGGTTATAATGTGAAGATCCACGAGAATGAGAACGATTACGAAAATAATTAGTTGAATTATCCCGTTGTCGTCTATTGTAATTGTTATCTCGATGTCTCGAGTTATAATTATCGCTATTCTTCCAATTGTTACCATTATTATATTGATATGACCGATTATAACTTGAGTTACGTGGATTACTGTTGTATCTTGACTGAGGTGAATAATTTCTGTTTTGTTGTCTTCCTCTATTAAAGTTATTGTTAAAGTTATTCTGTCCCTTATGAAAATTAATGTCATAGTTTCCTTTGAACCTACCTCTGTCTACACTGTGTGTTCTTGGTTTGTTATTACTATGATATGCCATATTGGAGGCTACAGGAAGTGGTTCTCTTATCAACGAGCCAGAAATATTAGCATTCGGATGAGCTGTGCAGTAATTTAAAGAAATTTTTTCTAACTCATCAATAGATTCTGGTTTTCTTTCTTGCAGATAAGCAAAGAATGGTGGGCTGACAGAAGATAATACTTTATCCCTCAATAACAAATCGACTAACTTGTCGTAAGATTTGTTGACACCTGCCAGTTCAACCCATCTGTTAAAAGTATTGCGTATGTTAGCAATAAATCCCGTAAAATCTTTATTATTATCTGGCAATAAACTTTTGAAACGTAATCTACATGCCTCTTCGTTCAAATGGAACCGACGTAATAACAAAGTCTTAATGGCCTCATAGTCTGTGGCTAATGTAGGATCAATATTTTGTGCTGCACTTGCAGGTTCGCCATCCAGAAATTCCTTAAGTTTAAGTGCCCATGCAGTTTTGTCAAGGTTATTGACCTTACATATATCCTCAAAGCGCGCCAGCCATGATGATAGGTCGTCCACGTGTAATTTGAACGGTGGTAGTTTAAAGTAATAATTGCCCTTAAGTCGGTTGGAAGAAGATCCCGATTGAGCATTATCATTTTGGCTTGCTGCAGCACCCCTGCGAATTAAGTTTTGCTGTTTCCAATTTAAGCCGTTGCAATTCCATTTCTTGCTGCAGTATGATTTCCTGTCGTTTCAATTTATTCTCTTCTTCAATCCGTAGGATTTCATCTCTTGCCACCTTTCTTTCTTCCTCTTCCTTAGCAATAGCTTTCTTTTCAGCCTCTTTTCTTTCAAGTTCTTCCATCTCTGCCTTAGCAATAGCTTTCTTTTCAGCCTCTTTTCTTTCAAGTTCTTCCATCTCTGCCTTAGCAATAGCTTTCCTTTCCTCCTCTTCTGCCTTATATTTTGCAAATTCAGCCAACGCATAAGCCTCGAGAAGTTCTCTTTTTTTTCCAAAATCCTTACCATTTTTAATAAAATAGTCTAAGTTAAGCATCTTGAAGTTAATTTATTTAAGTATTCAATTACTTATGTCTTGTAATCACCACTAGAATCTATGTCGATAATTATAATTACTCAACGAATGAATAATTAATATAAGAAATTGCAGTATTCCCGTACTGTTATTTATAACTTCCACAAATCTATAATATTTTGTAAAAATATTATATATATATATACCCGCTAATATCTATCATAAATAGTTATGATAGTTAATTATATAAGGTGCTGAAATTATATCATGCACTTAATATTAATATTCAATAATTATGAGTATTATTCCTAAATAATTAGGTTATTTAATCTTAATTGCCACTAAGTTCTCAATGTAGTACTGAGAAAGTGTACTAATTAATATTTAATATGTCTTAATATGTTATAAAGTTATAATAATTAAGCATAGTATATTATGTCATATTCATGAGCAATAAAGTGCATTGCCCATTTCTTGGACCATCACTGCAAATTGGTGCAAAGTCCCTAATTCCTCTTTAAAACTCAAAAAAATTTAATTATATTAATCTATACTCTTATTAATGAATAAATTATGGCATTAATATTAAATTATAAAGGGATGAAATGAAGACAAAAACAATACAATGGGTTAACCAAGGATTACAGAACATTATTAACATACACAAAGACATTTTCACAGTAAAAATGCATTTACAACTAAGTTGACTAGACCGGAAGTGAGAATTAAAGAATGAACTGAATAGATAATTAACCTGCGTACACAAAAAATTAGTGACGTATACATGGACTCATTAACGGTCGTACAACAAAAATATAAACTGAAAGATAGTAAGGTCAGAAAAAACACGATAGATTACCAACATTGTTAAAGAACTGAATAAAAATTAGAACCAAATACACTAGAATACCACAGTTATAACACGACTATACAACTAACATGCAAGGTGAATTAATGCAAGTCCGAACGACACGATCACCGATATCCGACGCGTTCTTCGCGAAATGCTATTAATTCACGGCCTTAAGAACGATTACAATCAATTCGTAGCATCCCAGGAGCTATGGAACTGATTATAATTCGCCGCCCATCCATACCCGCTACATGTAAAAGACAGAAACAATATTTAACATGGCTACAAAAATGAAGAACATGGCATTATCGGACAAATAGGATTAACTTATTGTAACCTTCAAATAAGTTACTTATCTTTTTGCCTCGATAGATTCATACAATGCTTGCTTCGCCAACGGACAGTAGGACCTATATTTCATGCTCATGTTGATTGAATCTATTTTCCAATGTTCGATTAAGCGTTTATAAATAATCTTCTTCAAGGACGTTGAAAGGCGGCTGCCATCACTACAGCTGATTCATCCTGTTGTCAAGGGGGTGTGACGTCATCGGTGTAGATACAAAAAGTGTTCATTTCGCTCGAAGGAAAATTATTTCTTTCAACTCGATAATCTTTGAGTATTTCTTTACAATTAAATTCCAGTTCCGCATCATTGGCCACCACTGTTGCGTGGGTGGTTTACTGGTGTTGGAGGGTCCTTCGTTCGATTATTATAAGTTTAGTTGGGATGCTTGCTTATTTATCATTACACAACTTGTGTCCAAGCAAACCCCGATTCCGTACGAACTCATCCATTATTACTATAAACTTCTTACAAGAAAGAGTTCATCAGGTCAAAGGACCGCCAACAATGCAAGTTGAAGCAATCAAACGTAATCAAAGGAATGTGGGTAAGCCTTCATTTCGAGTCCAATATTTATTACAAGTTGACGCACGAAGACAGTTCACATCGGTATACATTCATATATAGTCATTAGAAATTACATGCATAGTATTCATGTCCGTCCGTGTCAAAACAATATGTCAGAAGAACATCGTGGCTATATACGTGCGCTGTTGTAGTCAACAGCCAGAAATGAGCACATGAGTTCTTGACAGCTACAATTTGAATCATAATGCGATTCTCCTTCCATCATTTAGTTTAATTTAATTAATCTCATACTTAGATTAATAACCGAACTGACCCTGAGTTCTACATCGATTCATCTATATAATATAGGCTATATACTCAGCCTTTTTTCCTTGGAAGAAATACAAGACACGACCTTCTTGCTTGACGGATAGCGTAACAAGGGCCATGTAACCAAGTCACCCAGCGTGACCTTCCCAACGCGAATGCGTCATAATCTCCGCATATATTTCGCGTTCAGTATACCGTAAAATATCGACATATTCTATAAATGTTAATGACCCCTAAACGTTGCGCATGGCTAAACCCCAGCAGACGCCGTCATTTAAAATAACACCGTAACAATCTGTCGATATCAAATACGGCTCGACTATGTACCATGTTTGTTGATGACTGGTATCCTGGGTTACAGGAAGTACGTCATTGCCTTTTGGGCCGAGTTGCAAAAGTCTACGGTTGCTGTTTGCAGAAGTGAGAGATCCTTCTGGGTAAGATTCTTCTTCTTCTTCTTCCGTCCTTAGCCACCGACCGTCAAAGCAGTCAGTGGCCATTACGCCTAGTGGCGTCTTAGGGCAACAGCAGATAGGTTTTCTTTGCCATTGTTTCCCATCACGCCTAGTGGCGTCTTTAGGGCAACGGCAAATCAACCCATTTGCTGTTGTTTCCGTAATCGAAGTGACTGGCAAACGGGTGATCAGCCCGTTGCTTGGGTAAGATTCGCTGTGTGTTTTTCAAGGCGGGCGGACGCATGTGTTCTAGGCTCCTGAGTATTATAATATTTCATGGTCATATTCCTATGTATTCCATCCCTGGATCATCCATACACCTCCGTGCCATGATGCCAGTTGTTTTGTAAGAAAGGAATTATGCTTTATCTGCAGAACGTGAGTGTTTGAATAATGTTAAAATGAATGAAAATGTCCTCGACATTGTTCCAGTTGCAGACTGTACAGCGACACTAAGGACTGTCTAGTTGACGCCTTAATATATTATACATATCAAGAGTATATCTATGGAGCTACGTGGTGTCTATTAACAGTACTATTGAAGTTCGTCCATGCTGCCTTGGTGCTGATATGAAGATTTGGAGTTTGACTGTTTGCGTGGTCTGCTAGACTTAACCTGGGTGTGCTTGGCCAGAGTTACACGTTGTGTGCTCCAACTACTATTATTATTATAAAAGGACCCGCAACAGCCGGATAAAATGGGGGCCAAAGCCAAAGGATCTGAGTATAAAGAAATGTGAACCTCAAGCCAGAGATCCTGAATTATTTCAAGTCATTGAACTGCAGTTTTTGAAAAATCTCAATTTTTCAACATGGCGCCGGAGGACGTCTGCTAACCTGTGAGAGGTTATGTGCACAGTATTTGCAGTACTAAGTTTCCAGTTCACTGCAGAACTATAACATATTCAAGTTTTCTGCCCGATGATGGCGTATGTTCAAGTATTTGTCGCTGAATTTTGTCAAGAGGTCAACGTTCAACATAACGTTCCTGCTTGGTTGTGAGGAATCGTGAAGTTCTAAGTCTAACCCTGTTCGCTGCGTTTGTTCACTAACGCAGAGATCGTTACCAGGAGGAGTTTTTTTCATATAAGCAGATAAGTATATTTATTGCTACATGCAGCGTGGAACTTGATAAATCTAGTTTGACAGGGTTCTTTTTTAAATGTTTTATGTATTTCGGTGTTTTTATGTTTCTGTGTTAAGTGTGGGAGGCTGGTGGGACTTGTGAATTTTTTTCTCAGTACCTCATCATGTATGGTCGAGAGAAATTCATGAGCGTTCTGTAGGGTTTGGTTTGTGATTGTCTCAAATAGCGGGGCCGGCATTACAAAGCTGTGAGTTATCTGCTGCTATTGAGATTGTCAGTACCACCATTTGTTAGTTAAGCAGTTTTGTTAATTGGCAAGTTTGTTTTTGTGGTCAAGTTGATTGTAAATTTTTTATTCAGTTTTTCTACATTATTGTTTGTGTTATTGTTAGCCTTACCTTGCTATCCTTTTTTTTTTAGATGTCATATATGGTGTAAACTCGTGATTGTCTTCTCATATGTGTGATAGAGCTGCATTTAGTTCATTTGTTCTATAATTCATACATTTCTGCCTTGGTTAACTATTTGCATTATCTTCATTTAGCTCTTGTCACTATATTCAGTCATCTTGTTTGTATCTGATAATAACTAGTTGTGGCGTCCAATGATAAAGTTATGTTGTTTGTTTTACTACACACGCCACACAGGCTAGATTATTAAATATGAGTTATCACTGTCACTGGGTAGAATATTGCAAGTGGGTGTGTGATAGGGTAGACACTCACACCACAAGGCACGTACATAAGAAGTCATTGAATCGTGTAAACGCCTGGTGACATTTAATGACGATTTATTAAGTCACGGCACAAACACGTTCACATCAATGTACAGTTTGAATTACAACACGAACACGTAGGCATTAATATAAAGTTCTCAGTGAAAAATACACACTATCCTCAGCGCTCAACAGACTGCACACTCGGCAGTTGATAATATCATGGCCTATAATGTCCTCACGACTCACAAGACTGCACTCCTGGCAGTTAATAATATCTTGGCCTATAATAGCTTCATAACAGCTTCATAAATCTCTATACTGCAGCTAATACATAATATGGCCTGTCCACTGTGACGTACGTCTAGTTTGACAAGTGAATTTTCCCTGATATGATGGATGATTTAAAGGGACCTTTAACTTTTCATAACATTAGAACCCCTGAACATTTGTTGTAACTTTTCGTTTGCCAGAACGCATTCCACCGGGACTCATTTAGTAGGATACAGCGACGAGATCAAAGAGACAGACCGAGGGATCTTAGGGGAGACTATCGGCGCTATCAAAGACAGTAGTTTTCCCTGATACGAGACGCAGTTGCTTGCCGCTAATTTCGCGTCTCGGTGTCAATCGAGGAACCGAGCGAACGGGGGAAAGCGAAACGGGCAGCAGCGAGCGGATACGAAGACCAGGGGGCGGCTTCTTCTCTTGATTTGGCGGTCAGATCCCCAAAAGTTCGTGAGATCAAATAAGTTGTCAAGTTTATCATGTCCCACTCAACTTACATTTCATTTTAGCTAAATAGACCATGTAGAACTAGACACGTTATCACTCGCTGGCCAGACCTTTACAGAAGCACTAGCTTTATTGAAATCTTGTTATAGATTTTCCCCTGGATTTTATATATATTTGCAGTGATTTCTAATTCTGTGCAAAGCGGTAAAATATATATTGTGTAAAGTGATCAGTGGTCTAGTAATTCTATTTCAAGGGATTTTGTGTTAATTTAAATCTATTTAATTAAACCATCTCAAGAGTTCCAGTTTTAAATATAATGATCTATCTATTATATTATTTCAAAAGATAATAGATGCTTAAATTAACTTTTAAAGTCGCGAAGGAATTTATAATTAATAAATTCAGTTAAGTCCTAGTTTTATAGATGTGTGTTTTTAACCACTAGAACTCGCGCAGTGTTTATTAAATACATAATTAAATACGCGAGCATATATATAATAGGCTTAACGGGAAATTCATCGCGCTTTAGAAGGTTATTTGTTTTCGGTATATTACATGTCTTTTTTTCTTTCATACAGAGTGATCGTAACCTGTGCGATCCCAGCATTAAGAAAGCAATAAAGAAATCAATCTAAGCAAAGCAAAGCATAAACAGTGTGTAGAGTTCCCCTGACGCAGAACTTGTTGAGACTGTGTAAATTTTTAATCTTTGAGGCGATTCTATGTTTGGAATTCCGCTATCTAACTTATAGCAAAGAAAGCACACCCAAAGACAAATTTAACGCACCATCAAACAACTTAAGTCGTAACGGGAAGAAGAACACTGGCCCGAGCTTTGTTAGTTTACTGACACAGAGAGATAATTCATAATTTCCTGAACAGTGATGTGACTAGTTTTCTCACTGGACTTAAACCATACCTCACGGATAAAGTGTACCAGCACGCGTAAGAATTTTATTATCCGCGGCATAGTCAAATAGACCACACCATCCTCACCCCGGTATCAGAGACCGTGCCCTCCCATAGAAACTGTTATTAAGAAAAGAGACACAACTACAGATTCATTTTCCAGCGATTACGGGACCCTTTTATGTGCTGACCGCCTACCCGATAATCTGGGGCTAGAACTTGAACAAACACTCATACATTTAGTTGAGGTGTAACTGCTGTTGTGTTATTCTATGGAGTGCAAGATTTTTTCACAATCGGTAAGTGAGAGCAAGATGAGTGAAGGCCTTTGCTAGCGCGTGTATGAATGACAGGAAATTAATTCTTTTGTGTGACCATTTTGTTAACTTGCTTACCTGGTAACATATATCTTTTCTGTATACCCTACATTGTTCCTTTAAGTGGGATAGTTGATAATTTGTTAACTCTGTTTAAAACCACCTCCTTTCCATTTGCTTAGTAAAGGGAAGAACAGCTGGGAAGAACAAGTTTTTTCTATCACTTATACCTAACTTGGTAACACCTCTTTCAGAGTAATTAACTTTACTGTTAGGTTAACGTACCCGTGTGCCTGATATTATCTATCTCTGGACTGGGTTTGTCTTTGTCTAATGAGCGGGAAGGGCTTAGTCGATACCAATCTTCTTCACCCCCTCCCAAACTTGTTATTTGCATTTGTGTACTTATGATAATTTATGTAATATCTGATATTTTTAGTGATTGATGTTTAAAGTGAATAAAATCACCTAAACTCATTTAGTTCTGTGTGTTGGATATACCCAAAGCCCAACTTTTCCCCTATTCGTTTAATATAGTTTGTATCAACGTCGTGTGTGTGTTTGAAAACACCGAATCGGTGTGCGCGCAGATGCGAGTCTGGAAAACTGGCAAATAATTGTTTGACCAGGAGAGTGAAAGAGAAGATTGAGAGACACGATTTGTCGTAAATAAGTCTGTCTTTACTTTCCTCCAGCTCGCTGTGAAGCAACTATTAAATCTCCACATTTTCTATCACTGAGCTTTCCATCATCATTTTCCACTCTAAACCGGACCACTATTTCTAAGACTCTTTTCTCTCAAAATAAATTTACGACATCCACATCCTGGCCTTATAATAGCTTCATAACAGCTTCACAAATCTCCACACTGCAGTTAATACATAATATGGCCTGTCCTACTCCTGGACTTATAATAGCTTCATAACAGCTTCATAAATCTCTATACTGCAGTTAATACATAATATGGCCTGTCCTACTCCTGGACTTATAATAGCTTCATAACAGCTTCACAAATCTCCACACTGCAGTTAATACATAATATGGCCTGTCCACATCCTGGCCTTATAATACATAATAGGCTGTACACACAGCGAAAACATAAGTCGACATATCAAGCACTGTACAGGCATACACTTCGAAAAACACAGGGCGGCCTTAATCCTTAATGCCCCAGGACTCTACTCCTACACGGGATCACATACTAGTCCCGCCAAAAACCCGACACGAGAATCGGCTGATTAGAACACCGCTCCCAATAATACATGCAGCCTAGCTGCGAGCTATTCACATTGCTCAAAACAGTACAGAATAAATACATCTCAACATTTGAGATTAAACAGCGTTCACACGCTTTTCTGTACTCTGTCACTCAAAAATAGAAGGAGATATTTCTATTATAAAGTTAAACAAGCCTCCGCTTAATTGAGCGCACAAGTACCGTAACTCACAATCTACCATGCCCAAAAACATATTCAGAATTACTGCCCTTTCAAAGGATCAACTCGTTACAGTTTCCCACACACCCGGGGGAAAAAAATGATTCTATCATTTTTTTGAAAATTAACTCCCAAAACGAAAAAATTTAAAAGATAATGGAGTTCTAACATATTTTTACAAAATTCATCTTATGATAAGTCAGAAACAGTATATCTACAAAATATTAGCAGTAAATGTAAAGTAAATAACAATCATCCAACGTAATGAAGTAAGAATACTAAAATTAATCTATTAAAAAAACCAAGCTAAGTATCTCAAAATTAATCTATTACAGAATTAAGTTAAGCATATACAATAATACTCAAACAAGCAACAAACAATAGTAATAGAAATGACAATATCAATCAAACGAAGTATAATTCGAAAAAAAGTAAAATATGAAATCATCATATGAAAAACAACAAATAATATCACAATGTCAAATCATGTAAAGCAAATACAACTATCCCTAATCTAAAGTTACATCATTACTTGAACAATACAAAGAATGAAAGTCTAAGTAGCGTAACAAAAAAAGTATACACGAAGCATAAAGTGAGACAAAGATGAAACACGGAAGTATAAACAACATATCAGATCATGCTGAAAAGACAACAGAAAAGATGTAAAGGGATGACGAATAGTCAACAAGGACAGATGAAAAGTAAAGATGCACATGTAGAAAAAATAGTAACGATACGTTATCATAACTATCTAAATTAAATACCATATTGCCTAAATTAATACAATCATAATCAAAAATTACAGCACAAAATGCCAAAGTATATCTATACTAACAACACAAAGTAAAAAACTTATGACAAAAAGAATAATAAGTAATTTAACCAAATTATAAAACTTATACATAACTAATAATAAATTATACAAGATATCACACAAACAAAAATAAAACGCTATCAAAAGGTTTGCACTGACTCAAAGTCACGCGCTAAATACAGAAAAATACATCAAACATTAAAAAACAATTTCAAGGAACTAATGACACTACACATTACTAACCATAATATACAGACTAGCATTGGCGCAGAAAAAATATTACAACGTTCGCAAAATACATTTTCCAAAAAATAAAATACAAAAAAGTTTCGTAGCACTAAGTTGCATAAAAAATATTTCATTTACAACCAATTCAAAGCTATAATGAATAAACTAACAATGAAATCGACTTTAAGAAAATGAAGGACATATAAACAATCTATCTCTAAACAGACCCACATTAACAAATGTTAGTATTTTTCTCAAAAAATATACATCACATAAAACACATGAGAAAAAATTCAAGTGCTCATGAATTATCTAAAAGTAATTATTGCACCATTACAACTAATGAGTTTTGTGCATAGGGCTGGCAAACTCAACATGTACAAAAAGTTATCTTAAAAAACTGCTACAAAAACAAAAAACCAAAACAAACCACTGCAAGTTCAACAATGGAATATAACTAACAATAAAACAAAAAATCATGGCAATTAAATGATGCATAAAATATTTCAACAAAATTACATGTTATTGCAAAACAAGAACATATCAGTTATTATACTAACAAATACAAAAGAAAATATTTACTGTTTTAATAAAATAAAATAAAAAATCAAATGTAAATCTCTAGCTTCCCTTTCCTGTCAACATGTCCTGACCCTGAGCAAGCAAAACATCCGATGTTTAGTGAGACGCTGAAAAAAGTTACGCTTGATCGCACACAAGGACGCAAAGTTGACCTCCTTTTCTCACGGCTAATATGTCACAGGAGCCTTGACTGTTATCGTAAAGTCGCTTCTGTCAAAATATATGAATGAAAATTTCCATTTTAATGAATGGTGAAATCTAATGAGAAAAAACGTATAAGTCAAAATGACAATTACCCAGTACTTTGGTCCGTGTAAAGTAATGGTCTTCTCACAATGCCCTCAGCTCTTCTCCTCTTAACATGTAGACATCACAGAAGATTAGGGGACAACTTGTCCGGAACCCTATGTCAACACTGCCGTAGGCTGAAACAAAATGTTACATTCACCACACCGAGATACTTTCTCGTGCTGAACAACATTATCAGATATAGTATTTAAAACACCACTGTTATTGTTATCTTGTTTATCTCTATTACAACTGACCCTGGGCTCATGTTGAGCAAAGTTAGCAAACTTGCGCTTATTATTTGTTACATGATGAAAATATTTATTACTACAGTTGCTTTGTTTACAAACAATGACTCTAGTCTTTTGCTGAGCCAAGTTACTCTGATGATGTAGAGAAACATGTGAAGAGCTATTATCTTTCTTTATATTATTGTCAATTCCTCTATTATGACAAATGTTATGCCTATAACCCAAGTTAGCATTGTTGTTGTTAACATATCTTCTTTGACAAAAATGTCCACTAGACAGCACTTGCTTTCCAGTAGCAAAATCATCACTAGATTGATAGTTTTTCTTACAGTTATTTCTACTATAACTTATAGAATTCTTCGGATCAAAATATTGAAATCCGCTAAATTGTTTACAATTCCTTGGAGAATCAAAATTACCACTTGATAAACTCCCTTGGTACTGTCTAATCTTGTGATTATATCTCTTACCATCACTGTTCTTCTTTTCACCTATGGGAATGGGATTCCTGGAAAAAATTACCATGTATTGCCTCTCTATGAGCAAAAAGTGTATGGGACTGACTTTTCGCAACTTTCTGTCTATCACTGTCAACATTGACAGAAGACCACATTTTTTCCTCTAAGACGATGTCAGGCAGGCCATCTACTCGTTTTCTGGCCTCTGAAATTTCAATATCTCTATGCGCAATCTCTTGACTAAGTTTCTTATTTAAATCATTAAGAGCTAAAACTCTGCAACCTTCTTCTGCTAGCAATTTCTCAATCTTAGCAACCTTCTCTTTCTCAGCCGTCCACTCTACCAATGTCTCTTTTCCATCCTGCTCTTTATTTACCTTTATTGACTGTGTTTCATTCTCACCATTATTATTATTCGCTAGCTCATCGACTTCCCCTGGAAATACCGTATTCTTCTCATCAAGTTTATCAAAACATACATCATGTATCATCTCTATGTATAATCTTTCTCGCTCATTGGTTTCCGCTTTTAATTTTTCATACATGTCTTTTCTTCGTTGTATCTCTTGTATAAGGTTTTCCACCTCAACATGCTTAACTTTCCTCTGGACCTCCAATTCTTTGATCTTCAATAGTGAAGAATCCAAACTTGCTTGTACTCTAGCAAGTTCCAGGTTTAATCTATTTAAATCACTTGTAAGTTTAGCTAATTTTTCCTTAAGTTTACTCTCTTCAGCTTTACCCTTTAAGCATTTTTTTCTTTCCTGTCTGTTGGCTCTTACTTTCTCATCTTCTAGCTTCTTTTCCTGATTGTCAGCAATGTCACAATGAATCATCTTGTGTATTCCCTTCAATATATTGTCGTATTCAACATGAATATTCTTATACACAAACACACGAAGGTCGAGCAGCAGCAAACGGGCTAAATTCCTAGCCATTCTTAAATGAGGGATGGACTGAAATCTATCCTCCGCAAAATCTCTTAGTGCTCTCGACGCACTGACCAAAAATCTGTCCATCACGTGTGCTTCCAGTTCTGGTCCCTGTAATTTCTCAAAATCTCTACCTTCTTGAAATAAATATTCCAATAAAGGTCACATACTATCAGGATCCATTTCATCATCATCCATAGTGACTTATTTATTGAGATCACTGTATATGTATCAATGAACCTTCTACTCCTGACAGCTAAATAATCATACAATAAATTGCAACTTTTCCTAATTACTGTCAGATCAATTTCTGTACAAAGAACCTTCATATGGTCATATCCATATCATGGTAGTCAACACATGTTAATAGCCATAAATTACTTATGCATTAAATTCTACTTATATGTCACTGTAGACATAAACAACAACAACAACAGAAAATGCATAGAATTCAGAAGGCCTGATGACATGCGTGAAATGACACACTTTACAGAACGAAAAATCACTTATCTGTCAATATTCCATTGCCTTCCGCCAAGACTTTAAATATCACATAATTCTGACGCTAAAACAGTCTACTGCCGAAAGGTACTGGAACTAGACTCCTCCCTTCAGGTCCTCGCTTCATTAAGGTATGTGCTCGAATACTGCATAGGAGCACATGATGATCGTAACAGGAACACAGCAAACCCGCTCTTGACTCGAGTTATACTTGCAAAATGACTGGTACAACTGCACATACACTCGACTGGTACACGCTATCCTTCAGACGTTGGATCACCTCATAAACTGCTGGCTCGCTGCTTGATAATTTCGCTGCACATCTGATAGCAAATGTAGACTACAGACGTTGTTGTTTTCTACAGGCACGACACAGGACGTCAACTGACAGTGTTATAAAGCTGATTATTCCCACGAATAAGGCGTTTCCCAAATGCGCTACACAGGCAGACTACAAACTAGGTCACGAATGTTTGAAACCCGAAAAACAAGACCACCAAATGATCCAGATATGTGGACTGTATCGATAACGATGCTGATATACGCAAATATATCCCATTCGTATTAAATATGAGTTATCACTGTCACTGGGTAGAATATTGCAAGCGGGTGTGTGATAGGGTAGACACTCACTCCACAAGGCACGTACATAAGAAGTCATTGAATCGTGTAAACGCCTGGTGACATTTAATGACGATTTATTAAGTCACGGCACAAACACGTTCACATCAATGTACAGTTTGAATTACAACACGAACACGTAGGCATTAATATAAAGTTCACAGTGAAAAATACACACTATCCCCAGCGCTCAACAGACTGCACACTCGGCAGTTAATAATATCATGGCCTGTAATGTCCTCACGACTCACAAGACTGCACTCCTGGCAGTTGATAATATCATGGCCTATAATGTCCTCACGACTCACAAGACTGCACTCCTGGCAGTTAATAATATCTTGGCCTATAATAGCTTCATAACAGCTTCATAAATCTCTATACTGCAGCTAATACATAATATGGCCTGTCCACATCCTGGCCTTATAATAGCTTCATAACAGCTTCACAAATCTCCACACTGTAGTTAATACATAATATGGCCTGTCCTACTCCTGGACTTATAATAGCTTCATAACAGCTTCATAAATCTCTATACTGCAGTTAATACATAATATGGCCTGTCCTACTCCTGGACTTATAATAGCTTCATAACAGCTTCACAAATCTCCACACTGCAGTTAATACATAATATGGCCTGTCCACATCCTGGCCTTATAATACATAATAGGCTGTACACACAGCGAAAACATAAGTCAACATATCAAGCACTGTACAGGCATACACTTCGAAAAACACAGGGCGGCCTTAATCCTTAATGCCCCAGGACTCTACTCCTACACGGGATCACATACTAGTCCCGCCAAAAACCCGACACGAGAATCGGCTGATTAGAACACCGCTCCCAATAATACATGCAGCCTAGCTGCGAGCTATTCACATCGCTCAAAACAGTACAGAATAAATACATCTCAACATTTGAGATTAAACAGCGTTCACACGCTTTTCTGTACTCTGTCACTCAAAAATAGAAGGAGATATTTCTATTATAAAGTTAAACAAGCCTCCGCTTAATTGAGCGCACAAGTACCGTAACTCACAATCTACCATGCCCAAAAACATATTCAGAATTACTGCCCTTTCAAAGGATCAACTCGTTACAGTATCTATGTTCTTTTATTGCTCCTAACATAACATCTATATTACTATCTACTATTACATGCAGTTGGGTGATTTTGAAGTGGTGAAATAATTGTTGAATATAGTGCTCACATATTCATTATATAATATTTGCATTATTGTTTAGCTATTGGAAGGCACAATATTTGTGAATCATGGCTACCTTGGAATCTTTTATTAAAGCTGGAAAGGATTTTGGATTGGAGGGTGAAGCTTTAAAGGATTTTGCATTAAAGAAGCTAGAGGAAAAGGAACTCAGAGATCAAAGACAATTAGAGAGGGAGGAGAAGATTGCAGCTGAGGAATTAGCTGAAGAAAGGAGAGAAAGAGCATAAGAATTGCAATTGGCTGAGAAAAGGAGACAAGATGAATTAGCTCTTGAACAAGAGAATAATAATAATAATAATAATAAATTCTTTAAGCACCAAACACGGTGCATAAGGCAGAAATCAGTGCTCTCCAGATTGTTCGTTGTGACGCCACTCCTCTTAGCTCTTGCACATTATTTAATCCCAACGTTCTTCCTTCTCTTATTATTGTTCTTCTAAGTGTTTCTTTTGGTCTTCCTTTTTTCCTCTTACCCTCAGGAACCCAAGTGAGCGCCTGCAGTGGTATTTTGTTGTTTTGCATTCGTAGGACATGACCGATATATGACCATCGTCTTTTCCTTATATAGTCGGAGACATATTTCTGCCTAGAGTCTTCTCTTATTTGTCGATTAGTCTTGAATTCTTTCCAACTGATGTTCATGAGTATAGAATAGAAGAAGAAAATATGAACTTGAAGAAAAAAAAATTGGCATATGAACAAGTTCAAATGGAAATCAAAGCACAACAAGAACTTAGAATGGCAGAAATTGAGTTGGAGAGATTGAGACTTCAACAACGACAGGTTAAGAATGGTGGTGCTGAAAAAAAGACCATTCTTCCACTTTTAAGCTCAATTTGCCAAATTTTAACTCAAATATCGACGATATTTCATGCTACTTGAATAGGTATGAAACATATTGCCAAGATAGAGCTACTTGGTCTAGTAGGCTCATGAATGTATTGGTGGGTGAAGCACTTACTGCAGTCTGTACTTTGGATGATGAGACTAGAAAGGACTATGAGGCTATAAAAGCCTTGTTGCTGAAGAAGTATCAGTTAGATGAGAATGGTTATAGGTTGAGGTTTAAATCATTCTTACCAGATTCAGCAAAAGATTTTACTGAATTTATCTCATCTATTAAGCTTTACTTTTCTAGATGGGTTGATTTGTCCAAAATTGAAAAAAACTTTTGAGGGGCTATCTGATTTGATTCTGAGAGACATGGTGTTGTCTTCCATTAGTGGTGACTTTTTGTCATTCTTACAGGAGAGGAAACCTGAAACATTATCCACTATGGAAAATTTCGGACGCCAATATCAAATTGCACATCTTGGTAGGAACCTTGGTAAAAATAACATTAAGGATTCTTTGCCAGTGGCATCTGCTAGGACTGTAAACTATAATGCACCTAGGCAGAGATCAAACAGCATAGACAAAACCTGTCGAGTTAATCAAAATCATAACTATGGCAATTTTAGAGGAAGATATAATTTTAACAGAAAACCACAACAGCCTCAGAGAAATTATAACGCTTACCATGAGGATGGATATTTTAATCAACAATCCTCTTTCAGGCCTAATGATTATCAAAACAGAGGAGGTTATAATTCCAGATCAGGCAGAGGACAAAGGTCATTTTATAAGAATAATGACAATTCTTTTAACAATAGAGGTTCTCAACAGAACAATAATTTTAGACAGTCGAGGAACCCTGAACGTTCAAACGCTGTCGTACATGTTGGTGACAATAATCCAGTTCAGAATAATAGTGGTTTAGCTCATGCAAATACATGTAGTGTTGATTTATCCAACAGTGCTAATTGTTCTGAATGTAACTCTTTGTTTCAGCTACAGGGAGTCCCAAGGCTTCTATGTGGACATCCGGTACCAGTCATGTCCTCATATGATGGTACAGGTTCACTGGTTCTTAATAAAGGCTCTGTGAACAACCAAATGGTGTCACTTTTGATGGAAACGGGTTGTACTACGATTGGTGTGTGCAGGTCGTTGGTGGATCAGTTGGATTAGACAGGCAGGGAGGTGAAAAGCATTACATTTAGTGGCACAGTGGAATACTATCCAACTGCGGAAGTATTTTTGGATACCCCGTACTTTACAGGGAAAACTCTCGTGTGCCTATTGAATAATCCTATTGCAGGAGTAACCTTAGGAAATATCCCTGGTCTTCGTGAATGCACTAAAGAAGATATTGAAAAATGGAAACAACAGCATCTGATAAGTGCAAATGCTGTTACAACCAGAGCTCAGGCTCGTGCTGAATTGGATAATCACAACCAAAGTGATAATGTTGTGGATGAGGTGATGAATGATGAGACTGAGGAAGTGGTGAATGATGAAGAGCATAATAATAATAAGAAGAAGAATGATGAAGAGGAAAATAATGATGAGGAGAAGGAAAATAATGATGATCTACAGGTTAAACTTATTGATAAGGAATCTTTCATTCAGAGACAAAATGATGATGATTCCTTAAAGAAATTTTTTCAGGTTGTAAAATCAGATGATGTGATGTTTGATGATAATGCTAAACCTTGGTACACTTTAAAGAATGGCATTTTAATAAGAAATTTTCAGGATTGTACATCTGTGAAAAAACAGATTATGGTACCAGCTTGTTTTCGACCATTTGTTTTACGACATGCCCACGACATTAATTGAACAGGTCATTTATGTATTGCAAGAACAAAACAGAGAGTTTTGTCGCACTTTATTTGGCCTGGTGTGACAAAGGATGTCAAAACGTTTTGTCGTACATGCACAGTTTGTCAAGGTGTGGCAACTAAGAGGCCTAAACATAATGCACTTATCCATGCATCTGATAATTCTTTGCGGCCTTTCGCAAAGATGGCTATTGACCTTATTGGTCCATTAAAGGTCACGTCAGCTAGAGGTCACATGCATTGATATGTGCACCCGCTCTCCAGAAGCGATACCTCTTAAGACTATATCTACTGTTGACGTCACAGATGCGCTATTTTTAATTTTCAGCAGATTGGGATTTCCTGAAAACATTTTGTCAAACAAGGGGACTCAATTCGTATCTGACGTAGTGAAACAGGTGATGAAAGAGTTCGATATTGATCGTTCTCTTAGTTCAATATATCACGCAGCCTCGAATGGTAAAATTGAGCGTCTCAACCGTTCTTTGAAACAAATGTTGGGTAAAGTTACTACTAAATATCCACAGCATTGGGACAGAGTTTTGCCTGCAGTTCTGTTTGCTTATAGAGAGATTCCAAACGAACACACCGGGTTCGCGTCATTTGAGATAGTCTTTGGTGCTAAGCCTAGAGGACCTATGTCCATTTAAAAACAATTATTGGTTGGAGCTGACATGGATGAAGATATTCAAACCTCTTACAAATATGTTGTAAATTTAAGACAAAAGATTATTGACGCATGCCAAATAGCAGTGGAGGCGTCAGAAAAGGCGAAATTAAAAGCTCGATTGTTTGTCAATCAAAACAGAAAACTACGCCAATTATGGCCAGGTGATGAGGCCTATGTATTACTACCAAACAAGGACAATAAATTACTTGTGTCAAGGAGGGGACCTTATACGGTTATTGATAAATTGTCAGATGTTGACTATGTTTTGTCTATTAATGGAAAAGAGAAAATATTTCATATTAACATGTTACAGCAATTTCATACTCGTCCTCCACATCTTAAACCTGTCTTTGAAGCTATCGACGAATCTGTTGATCGTCGCTCTTCCTTGGCGGTTATTCAGGAGGAGGGCTCTGACTTATCTGATGGTACTGAACCACTCTTATCTTTACCTATTGTACATCATTTAGCTACTGAGAGTTGGAAAGATATTTCTATGGCTCCAACTCTTGCTTCTCATCAGAAAGAGCAGATTTCTCAGTTACTGCAATATTTTTCTGATGTGCTCACGGATGTTCCTGGTCATACAGATATCATTCAACATGATATCGTGCTAACAGATTTCAGACCTATCAAACTGAAACCATATCCTATACCTATTCATTTACAATCACAGGTACAAGAAGAAATAAAAGAAATGATCGAGTTAAATATAACTGAACCATCTCATTCACCATACAGTTTTCCTATGGTCTTGATTAGGAAGAAAGACAAATCTATTTGTATTTGCATAGATTTTAGGCGTTTAAATGCTGTCACGATTCAAGACGCTGAACCATTACCCTTGTTAGAATCTCTCCTTGATAGATTGGCTACAGCTACGTGCTTTACAAAACTTGACTTGTCAAAAGGCATTGGCAAAGTGCCACTATCAGACAAATCTAAGCCTTATACAGCTTTCGCTACACCTCTAGGTTTGTTTCAGTTTAATTTTATGTCGTTCGGTCTTGTTAACGCTCCTGCTACCTTTGTTCGTATGATGCGTAAACTGTTTTCTGACCGTGAAGATTTAATCACTTATGTTGATGATATTTGTCTATTTCATCAGACTTGGGAGGAACATGTTATCGGAATTCATTCTTTGTTGAATACCTTGCGTCTTCATAATCTTACTGCTAGACCTTCTAAAACTAGAGTAGGATTTACTGAAATTTCTTTTCTTGGTCATAAAGTAGGAGGTGGGTTTCTTAAACCTGAGGATTCTACTATCTCGAAAATTCTGAATCTTGAAATTCCTCGAACTAAGAAACAAGTTCGCAGTCTCTTAGGCTTGGTAAATTTCTATAGAAAATTCTGGCCTAATTTTTCAGATATTACCTCAGTTTTGTCTTCGTTGTAAAGAAGAACTCGCCAAATAGGATTATCTGGTCACATGCGTGTGATGTGGCTTTAAATTTACTAAAATTTTGTTTTTCCAAATCACCAATTTTGAGATCACCTGACGCTCGATTTCCCTTTACCCTCAGAGTAGACGTCTCTGCTACAGGAATCGGGGGAACATTGATGCAGCAGTTCGGAGACCACATGCACCCAACACTATATGACAGCCGGAAATTATCGCCTACAGAGCAGCGGTATCCCATTGTTGAAAGGGAACTGCTAGCGATTGTATTCTGTTTTACAAGGTTACAACGGTACCTCATGGGAGCCCGATTCACCTTGGAGACAGACCAGAAAGCTTTGGCATATCTCAAAACAGCAAGATTCAAGAACGAAAGGGCCGCTAGAGCCTCGCTTGCACTACAACCATATGATTATGACATTAAGGCAATCAAAGGAAGCCAAAATGTCTTGCTGATGTGTTGTCTAGGTGCATCAAAGATCCTATATCACCTATCAACTCTACAGATACAGATAAATCACAAGGTCCAAACAAATCTTTGAACTAACGTAATGAGATGCTGATCCAGAGACCAGTACGTGTATGATAACGTGTTTGTATGACACTACTTTATCTAGACATTATTAACTATATTGTTCAAGAAGACTTTAGCATTCTGAAAGCTACCTATGCTGAAGGCTAATCTAAATGGTTGCATTGTCAAAAAAATGGAATCGTTGCTGATTCGTTTACGCGGTTCGCACAGCACATGATGATGATGAATTCGTATGTACTCCAGATCTTATCGTGTCTCTTTCAACTCAGCGCATTACATAATTGGAGCTTGCCTTGATGACAGTACTCATGTGCTATTGAACCGTTTACACATTCAAATTATATGGAATGTTCAAAATACGTTGACTTATGGATATTTTCTGACGGACATGTTTTGTCACTGTTAATTGGAAAAACTTATTTCTTCAAATTAAGGGACATAACTCGAAAATGACTTACTCGAACTTTCAAGGGGACATAACAACTAAATATCCTATATGACTATTTTTCGATTGTAAAGTTCTGTGGATAAAAACAGTTGGATTCGTACTTACATTCTATCACATGGAGAACAATCATGGATATTGACATTAAGTTATTTCGTCATACTTATAGGAACATGGTGTGAACACTTATTAATTCAGGGAAGAACAGTGAACATTCGATTTTAACTATTAGGTTGGGGAGCCGCGCTGGTGTAATGGCTTCGGCGTTGTACTGGCGTCCAGGTGTTCATGGTTCAAACCCGGGCGTCGGCTTTGAAGAAATGTTTACGGCCGGAAATTTGACTGAATAGCCTGAACGGCTCCTGTGATAAACCCTCTGTGGATGGGAAGGAGCGAAGCTCCTGACCGGGTTGGAAGGAAAGTCCTCAGGTTCCCCAGCCTCGCAATGACATGTCATTGGGCTGAAGGGCTGAAAGCCCAAGTGCCGCTGGTTAAGGAAAAAAAAACAAACTATTAGGTTGAATATTGAATGGTGATTAATGTGAATTCACCAGAGATTGTTGAGTCTTTGACACAGTACTCATGTCACACTCACACTACACTTTACAACATTAAGGGGCTAATATGCCGTACTATTATTTATTTGTACCACACGTAAGCATAGTCTTATATATTGCTCACACTAATGTGTTACATACAGGATTGCCTTCCTTCTCTTACCATTGATCTGTACACATAATTTTATTTATTTGACAAAAATGTCGTAGTCATACACTTTATTAGTTGTTTGTCTGCCTCATGTCATCTATTGTTTCTATTACATAATTGTATTGATTTTTTATGCTTTGCATTATAATAATTAATTAAGATGACGTTAATTGACTAATGTTACCTGACGTGACAAATAGGTGTTTTGGACGGTGTGCAGTGTGAGAATGCATGGACTGATATCATCATTTTGTTTTTACATGTTGGCTGATCTTGCTATGGTTACCTCACCTTGCTGTTAAAATGATGTATCTCCTTTGTAGCCAATGGTTTTAGCATTCTGTGCTACTGTCCACACATTGAGTGTTTAATTGCCTACTCTGTGACACAAACCTGGGTGCTATACTATTTCTTACTAACAGTGAAATTTGATAATACCATTTTTTCACTCCAGTGATGTCTGAACTCACGCCACGTAAAGAATGAAAACCGGGGGGGGGGGAGAAGGGGGGGGGGAAGGGGAGGGGAGTAGATGTTATGAGTAAAATTCATAACATGTCTGTCGATATCAAATACGGCTCGACTATGTACCATGTTTGTTGATGACTGGTATCCTGGGATACAGGAAGTACGTCAGTGCCTTTTAAGCCGAGTTGCAAAAGTATACGGTTGCTGTTTGCAGAAATGAGAGATCCTTCTGGGTAAGATTCGCTGTGTGTTTTTCAAGGCGGGCGGACGCGTGTGTTCTAGGCTCCTGAGTATTATAATATTTCATGGTCATATTCCTATGTATTTCATCCCTGGATCATTGTCGTAGATTTGTGATAGGTGATTAAGACTTAGTTTGGTACCTTCTGAATAGACATAGAAATAAGTGGTAGCTCAGTGGGATATAGGTAGAAATAGATTTCACGAGTGAGGTGGAGGAAATATAGTAGATTCTGTCTCTGACACTCGAGAAGCTTCTCACAGTCAGCCTATCATCTACAACAGAGTTAGATTAGTCAGACAAATCTAATATAATATATATTAATATATATGTTCCTCACATACCCACGCACATAAGGGACGACAATAGACGCACAAACGTGAAACTATGACAATGAAAATATAGATAGTTGGGAACGAACTGACCGACACACTGGAATAAGTTTATGAGAATTTTAATTATCATAATAAAATTCCATCACCACACATAAAAGTACATCAAACATATACAAATAGTCATAAAGTCAATGAATTGCTACAAGAATGATAGACCCATTAGTATGATCCTTTCCCTCGATGTATAGCCCACAGTCCTGTTAGAAGAAAAGTGATAGCCCCAAAGAGTCACGGATACATCTGCTGTAGTCTAATGATTTTCCCTTTTAAAGGTATGAACAGACTTTGATATTATAATCTATCCTAAGGAAAATATTGTTAGCAACAAAAAAACTTGCATAAAGAAATTACAAAGTGGGTGCATATATCAAAAAACCATCACTCAGTCTACTCTCACTCTGTTCTTTCAGCAGGGATCCCTGTCTCACTTTCTTACCTAATGTCTGGATGGTGTTCGCCGTCTGGCGCACTTTATGACACACCCAACGTAAATCTGCCTTTCGTTTGATGAAGCGGATACCCAGCTCTGCAGATCTTGGTTTCATCCAATGGGTCCGGGTAGCGTCCTCTTCATGCGATATTTTGTTCAGATTTAGTTATTGTCACTTTACTCAGTTCAGGTAAGAATTAGTTTTAGCGGGCCCACACTGTCAGAATCACGAGGTTTCCCGTATTTAGGAAAATGACCGGTTGGTAACTTCTCTCAAAAAAAAAATTATTGTTCACACCACCCTTTGTCAAAATCGTCGGAAAGTTACTGCTGGTAATATTTTTCGCCACAGAGGCTGCATGTACTAGATGTTTTATCGGGAAGAATTTAATCTGGCTCGGTAGGCGCAGTTATTCAATTTTTCTTAAAGTTTGTGAAAATGGGTACTCTGTTGTTCTGGATGCAAACACAATGCCAGACAGGTTTTACTTTGTACACTCACACGTCTTTAATTAAAAGAATGTTTAGTTCTTCACAGATATTTCTCATTAGTACTTAAACGCTGGTAGAGTTGGGCTATCCCTGTTTTCACTGAATAAAGAAAATCAAACATATAAAATACTTATACATACTATTCCTCGGTTATAACTTACATTATAAACTGCAAGCGTATAGCTTGTTTTTATCGTTTAAATCTCCCGTGATATAAGTTATATTCATAAAATCAATCATCATGAATTAGAAATACGTACGTATCTCGTCAACACTCAATGATGAATCAGTGCAGTTATAAGTTAGTTAAAATATTCTCGACTAATTACTAGCAATTTAATCAAATTTATTTATAGCTGCGTGAGTTTAAGCTAGAAATTATAATTTATTTTGCTATCCACTGAAACACGTCGACTAGAGAATATAACAGTCTTACAAATTAATTTCTTCTGCACAGAAATCTAACTAGTAAAATGAAATAAGCGGTATCACTGAATCACTCAATTCTACTAGATATATATATATATTTACCTCCACACAGAACTACAGATTAATACCACGAACTAGAATCCTTCAATATAATGGTAGTCTAGAACTCGGCAAAATGTTGCCAAGAAACTCAGAACTTTGCAATATACAAGATATTTCCTAGCACGAGTGATCTGTCTACTGCAGATTTAGGAAGACTGAATGAAGTCAAGTTTCAGCTACTGGTTAGATATATGAAACAGACAAAGGATCCCACGTTATTTAGAAAATCCGAAATAGCCCCCCGCCCCCCCCCCCCCCCCCCCCCTCCCCCCCCCCCCCCTCCAACCCCCCCCCCACCCCCCCCCCCCCCCCCACCCCCCCCCCCCCCCACCCCCCCCCTTCTCGTCTAACACTTAGCAAAAACTCAGACGCCTGCCATAACCTGTCAATACGCGTCTTAACACCTCACGCTGAGAACTAGCAGTAGAAGCGTGAGTGTCATGGAAAAACGAGACGAATGTCTGCCATTCGGTCTCTCGAGAACGAATTTCTCACACTATTTCGTCTAATGCAGGGCCTGACACCTTATGCAATAAAATGCGTTTCTAAATGAGAAAAGAAACAGGCGAAAGTTTGAATGGGAAAGTAATATTTTGTCGCAAACGAACGAATGCGAAAAAAACAGGAAAAGGATAAAAGAGCGATAATAAAGTAGAGGACACGGGTAGAAAAGAAAAGAATATAGAAAATTTATTGATCATAAATCTCTATGCGACAGAACCTCCCGCCTTTAAGATATGGAAGCACTCCATGTCTACGTTATGGAAATAAATTTCCTATATCCGTAGCTTCAGGGTGTCGTTTCTCTTCCCTCTCATCTCCTCCCTCCGTCTCTCTCCAATTCCTACTCAAGAAGTCTACTCCCGAAGTTTCCTTTCTCTGGACTGTCTTCCGTGCGCACTTGAAAGAGCGTCGCCGCTTTTGACATTTTTGAAAGATTTCGTGTGTGTGCAGTGGAATTTCCCTGCCACTATCGTCATCTTCGTCAATTTTGGCGATCACCAGGAGATGTTCGGAGGTCGGCACTGATCTTTCCAAGTATCTCTTTAACAGATTTAAATGGAAAACCTTCTCCTTTCCTTCAATAGAGATCTGGTAGTTAACCTTAGAAATATTTTTCAGTACGGTAAACGGCCCTTGCCATTCGATCCTCAGTTTGTTGTTCCCGGTAGGGAGTAACACCAAAACTGTCTCTTCTGCTTCCAGTTCTCTTTCTTTCGCGACTTTCCTGTATCGGTTAGCGTGCTTTGTGCGTGCTCGCTTAAAGTTGGTCGTTGCTAGATCCCATCCTAGTTTCAACCTTTCCTTTAAATCCGACACATATTTACTTGCTGAGACAACTGTCTCATCCGCCTTCTGGTCTGTCAGCGACCAAAGTAAGGCTTCAAGCGGGCCCTTAATAGGTCTGCCGAATAAAAGCGTTGCTGGCGGAAATCCTGTGGAAGTATGAGGAGATTCTCTGTAGCTAAATAAAGCTGCAGGAATACAAAGATCCCAATCTTCAGGTTTCACTTGTGCCAGTTTACTTAACATCATGTTGAGGTTTCCATTAACACGTTCCACGAGCCCATTTCCGGCTGGAGTATAAGGCTTTATGTAGATGTGTTGGTTCCTCAAGATCTTCACGATCTCATCCATCAATCGGTTCCGGTATGGCGATCCGTTATCCGTCAGCACTTGCTGTGGGAATCCCAACCGAGTAAAAATCTGCACGAGGGCTTCTGCGACATGCTTGGCATCTGCGCACGTTAGCGGAATAGCTTCTGTCTATAAAGTGCATGTGTCGACTAGGGTCAGGATAAACCTGTTCCTTCTTTTAGTCCTTTCTAGGGGTCCTAAAATGTCGATCACAACCCGTTCAAATGGTGTTCGCATTATTGGCATTTCACCCATGTGGACTGGGGGTGTCCGTTGCTTGGGTGGTACACGTTGGCACTGGGCACAGGATTTGACATACCTGATAATATCAGTATTTACTCCTGGCCACCAATAATGAGTAGTTATCCGTTGGTTTGTGGCGGTCTGTCCCATGTGTCCGCTGAAGAAAAGAGAGTGCCCCATTTCTAGGATTTGGCTTCTGTACTGTTTCGGTACTAGGAGCTGGTTGTAACCTTGGTCAGGCTTGCCCGTTCTGCGATAAAGTACGCCATCCTTAGAAAAAATGTCCCCGTGCTGTCTGGGTTCCTTAGCCATGGGCAGTTTCCTAAAGCAGGGTGCCAAAGTAGGGTCCTTTTGTTGCGCTTCTTTAAGTTCCATAGGTAACAAATTAGGCGCAGGCTCCCGTTCCTTCTTGGTTTGCCCTCTTGTAGTTACTGCTGCCATAATCGGCTCTTCCGGTTTCCCAATAAACACGTATCTACCGCCAAGTATGACTGGGTAGATGGGGTCATCCATAACAGCCGCTTTGATCACACCTCTGACAAACTCAGAGTGGATCTCCACCAGTGCGATGGGAAGCGCTGTAGGTGCCTCACTCTTAGAAACTTCACAAAGTTGGACGGTCTCTCCTGTCTCTTGACCGGGTTTGACCAGGTGCCTGGCAACAATGCAATCATAAGAAAGCCCCGTGTCAAATAAACAAAAAGTTTGAGAACCGTTCAAAATAACAGTACCTCGCGTTGAGGGTCTCTCTCCCTCAGGTTGGGAATCACTGTCAATAATTCCGCCTTGCGAGACTGTTAGCAAGCATCCGATGCGTTTAGGCTCAGTGTGCTCGCACTGATCATTAGTCCCGTGCGCAGGGGTTTTCCTTTTGTTACCTTGTCCTTTCTGGCCCCGCTGCCATGAAGAACGGTCGGGTTGATCAGACTGTTTACTGTGGTTGGGGTACTTGTTTTTGTAGAACTTGGATTTTTCCGGAGGGGGCTTTTGAGGTCCAGTTTCTCTGTGGTTATTCTGATTAGAAGCATGAGAAGAACGGTCTAGATTATTCTTTCGAAAATGCTCTTCTGTCGGTTTACGTTTTGTGGCCGGCAGTTCGGCCAGCGCATTTTGATAACGCTCAGACTTTTCCAAGATGTCTTCAAGCTTTTCTGCACTTTGCTCAGCTAAAATTCTTCGGGTGTCCGCAGACAAAGTGTTCTTTATTTGTTCTGTTATAACAAATTCCTCAAGACCTTCATATGTAGAGGGGAGCTGCGAGAGCTCTAGGCACTTTGTCAGATATCCCTTTAGACGAGAGGAGAACTGCTGAAAAGTTTCAGAATTCTCCTTTCTGCTGTTGCGAAACAGTTGCAAAAATTTGCGCGCGTTCATTTCAAAACGCTCCAGTAACGCTTTCTTCAAGACGTCGTAATTGTCTTGTTGGCTGCTTTCCAGTTTGGCGTAAACATCATACGCACTGCTTTTCAAAGCATGGGAAAGCTTCATATTCCAACGCGACCTCTCTAAACCGTACAGAGTTGCAATTTTCTCAAATTTTTCTAGATACGTGTCAATCTTCTCATTAGGACAAGGGAAAGATTCTAGAACAAATGATATAGCGGTGAGATGAGGAGATTGAGTGTTTGATTGATCAGTTAAGGAAGAATGAGGAGAAGATTCTCCATTGCTGGAGGTAGAGGCAGCACCACCACTTTGGACTTCTAGAGCTTTAAGAGCAAACTCATGTTGTCTCTCCTTCTCTCTTTCCTCATGCTGTCTCTCCTCCCTCTCCTTCTCATGCTGTCTCTCCTTCTCTCTTTCTCTCTCCCTGCGGATTTCCATTTCCTCGTCCATCTTCTTCTGCCCTTTAGCTTCAGCTGCTTTCCTCTCCGCATCATATCTGTCAAGTTCGTCCATGAAAAAAGCTTTCGCTTCCTCTCCGTCCAAACCTTCTTCTCTTGCCTCGTCCCTGAGGATCTGTCTTAGCTTCGCCCTCTCTGCCATTGTAAATAGGTGACTGAGACTTAGTCGAGAAAGAAGTCAGAAAAAGGATACACTGGTTCCTTACCACTTACGAGAAATTACCAAAACAAAAGATGATATAATTTAACCAGGGATACCTCCTCCTATAATATAGTATCTAACTATCGCTGCTATTAATCGGCAATAAAGCACATAATGCAGACGACTACGACAAATAAATGGTAGTATAGATTACTCACTGAAAAATAAGTTGCTACAGTGGAAACAAAACAATTATTGCAAAAAGTTTTAGGAGGAAAAAAAACCTTAATTTTAAGTCCACTACAAATTCACCCCTGAAGTCAGTTAGGGTAAGGGAGGCAATTAACAGGACGTAATTGTCTGAACGCACTCCTTAGCTTAGCTCAAACACCTACTTCTTCAGAACCCTGTGATTGCTAGACAGTCACAAACTTTACCAGCGTTTAGTATTACAAAATCATTAATTAACATATATCCCGACAAAATCAACCTGTAACTCAAATGTATATTACTCAAAAATGCTGTGAAAAAAACCAATTATTAATTGTGTGGTCAGCACGCCCATAAACAGATCGTTAGTCTAGGAGATTAGTTATTTTTAAAGATACACAATACCACGAGACAATCACACTCTTACTCTATTTCAGAATAAAGAAAGAAATCCTGCAGACGAGCTGATATTTGTCGTGCTTGCTCCGGACTAGAGTTCAATTCCTAGACAAACAACCACTATTTGTCGTATCGTCTGCCTCTTCTAAGTTCAAAATCCCGATAGACGAGACCTCATTTGTCGTGCTTGCTCAGGATTTTGAGTTCAATGCACGGAAACGAGCAACCATTTGTCGTACTCGTCTTCCTATTCTAAGTTCAAAAAAATCCTACGGACGAGACCACATTTGTCGTAGATTTGTGATAGGTGATTAAGACTTAGTTTGGTCCCTTCTGAATAGACATAGAAATAAGTGATAGCTCAGTGGGATATAGGTAGAAATAGATTTCACGAGTGAGGTGGAGGAAATATAGTAGATTCTGTCTCAGACACTCGAGAAGCTTCTCACAGTCAGCCTATCATCTACAACAGAGTTAGATTAGTCAGACAAATCTAATATAATATATATTAATATATGTGTTAATCACATACCCACGCACATAAGGGACGACAATAGACGCACAAACGTGAAACTATGACAATGAAAATATAGATAGTTGGGAACGAACTGACCGACACACTGGAATACGTTTATGAGAATTTTAATTATCATAATAAAATTCCATCACCACACATAAAAGTACATCAAACATATACAAATAGTCATAAAGTCAATGAATTGCTACAAGAATGATAGACCCATTAGTATGATCCTTTCCCTCGATGTATAGCCCACAGTCCTGTTAGAAGAAAAGTGATAGCCCCAAAGAGTCACGGATACATCTGCTGTAGTCTAATGATTTTCCCTTTTAAAGGTATGAACAGACTTTGATATTTTAATCTATCCTAAGGAAAATATTGTTAGCAACAAAAAAACTTGCATAAAGAAATTACAAAGTGGGTGCATATATCAAAAAACAATCACTCAGTCTACTCTCACTTTGTTCTTTCAGCAGGGATCTCTGTCTCACTTTCTTACCTAATGTCTGGATGGTGTTCGCCGTCTGGCGCACTTTATGACACACCCAACGTAATTCTACCTTTCGTTTGATGAAGCGGATACCCAGCTCTGCAGATCTTGGTTTCATCCAACGGGTCCGGGTAGCGTCCTCTCCATGCGATATTTTGTTCAGATTTAGTTATTGTCACTTTACTCAGTTCAGGTAAGAATTAGTTTTAGCGGGCCCACACTGTCAGAATCACGAGGTTTCCCGTATTTAGGAAAATGACCGGTTGGTAACTTCTCTCAAAAAATATATTATTGTTCACACCACCCTTTGTTAAAATCGTCGGAAAGTTAATGCTGGTAATATTTTTCGCCACAGAGGCTGCATGTACTAGATGTTTATCAGGAAGAATTTAATCTGGCTCGATAGGCGCAGTTATTCAATTTTTCTTAAAGTTTGTGAAAATGGGTACTCTGTCGTTCTGGATGCAAACACAATGCCAGACAGGTTTTACTTTGTACACCCACACGTCTTTAATTAAAAGAATGTTTAGTTCTTCACAGATATTTCTCATCAGTACTTAAACGCTGGTAGAGTTGGGCTACCCCAGTTTTCACTGAATAAAGAAAATCAAACATATAAAATACTTATACATACTATTCCTCGGTTATAACTTACATTATAAACTGCAAGCGTATAGCTTGTTTTTATCGTTTAAATCTCCCGTGATATAAGTTATATTCATAAAATCAATCATCATGATTTAGAAATACGTACGTATCTCGTCAACACTCAATGATGAATCAGTGCAGTTATAAGTTAGTTAAAATATTCTCGACTAATTACTAGCAATTTAATCAAATTTATTTATAGCTGCGTGAGTTTAAGCTAGAAATTATAATTTATTTTGCTATCCACTGAAACACGTCGACTAGAGAATATAACAGACTTACAAATTAATTTCTTCTGCACAGAAATCTAACTAGTAAAATGAAATAAGCGGTATCACTGAATCACTCAATTCTACTATATATATATATATATATATATATATATATATATATATATATATATATATATATATATATATATATATAAATATTTATATATATATATATATTTACCTCCAACCAGAACTACAGATTAATACCACGAACTAGAATCCTTCAATATAATGGTAGTCTAGAACTCGGCAAAATGTTGCCAAGAAACTCAGAACTTTGCAATATACGAGATATTTCCTAGCACGAGTGATCTGTCTACTGCAGATTTAGGAGGACTGAATGAAGTCAAGTTTCAGCTACTGGGTAGATATATGAAACAGACAAAGGATCCCACGTTATTTCGAAAATCCGAAATAGCCTCCCCTTCTCGTCTAACACTTAGCAAAAACTCAGACGCCTGCCATAACCTGTCAATACGCGTCTTAACACCTCACGCTGAGAAGTAGCCGTAGAAGCGTGAGTGTCTGCCATTCGGTCTCTCGAGAACGAATTTCTCACACTATTTCGTCTATTGCAGGGCCTGACACCTTATGCAATAAAATGCGTTTCTAAATGAGAAAAGAAACAGTCGAAAGTTTGAATGGGAAAGTAATATTTTGTCGCAAACGAACGAATGCGAAAAAAACAGGAAAAGGATAAAAGAGCGATAATAAAGTAGAGGACACGGGTAGAAAAGAAAAGAATATAGAAAATTTATTGATCATAAATCTCTATGCGACAATCATCCATACAACTCCGTGCGATGATGCCAGTTGTTTTGTAAGAAAGGAATTATGCTTTATCTGCAGAACGTGATTGTTTGAACAATATTAAAATGAATGAAAATGTCCTGGACATTGTTCCAGTTGCAGACTGTACAGCGACACTAAGGACTGTCTAATTGACTCCTTAATATATTATACATTTCAAGAGTATATCTATGGAGCTACGTGGTGTCTAATAAAAGTACTATTGAAGTTCGTCCATGCTGCCTTGGTCTGATATGAAGATTTGGAGTTGTTTGACTGTTTGCGTGGTCTGCTAGACTTAACCTGGGTGTGCTTGGCCAGAGTTACACGTTGTGTGCTGCAACTACTAATATTATTATAAAAGGACCCGCAACATATAAGTTTTGGAAAAACTGATTAACAGTATAAACCTGTTCAATATTATTTCTCTTTTCTTGTTTCATTTTGATTCTAGTGAATCGTTCTTGTGCGCCAAAATCTCTATAATCAATTTGTATCGATCTGCTAATAATCTGACATGCGATACCAGTCCATCCTTCTTAATTCTCCTCTGATCTTGCTCGTCTGTTTCATATTATCACTTCACATATCGAATACAAACATTTTCCATGTCTTCTGTTCACTTCACTCTGCACCTCGTGTGTAGTTTGGCATGTTCAGTATACGCATTCTTCCTCTCTTTTCAAATACTTTGGGATGTTTTTCAATAGTATTAATTACGCTGCAAGTTGATTGGTGCACGTCCAAGTCAACACTGGAACCGGCCGCAAGGACATGTGCCCTAATATAACCAATGGACACTGTGTCTAGGTTGAACCTGGCACATCTCGCAAAAACGAGGCAACATTTTATTTGTAAAATAAAACAGATGAATAATACGAGTAGCTCGTTCATTCTTAAGATTACCAGGCTTCCTGTACTACAACGGTCGACAACTGGTTGACCGCGTACTACCGTTAAGATCATGTTGGATAAATTGCTTGATCTCTATGTGGTGGAAAAGGTGGTGAGGGGGTGAAAATAATTTTTAAGCTATGAAAATTTCGTATAAGCCCTCTGCCGCTGGCATTTTGGTTGTAAGGACTATTTTCATTGCGCTCGGACAACTTCATCAGTGCTCAAATCTTCTTCCTTAGATCACACAACACTTTGTTTGGATCTCAGGACAGTGCACGATCTCCATAGCACCGACGAGAATTCCAATGTGTGTAGATTGAAATCACACATTCTATAAATATTTTTTGTGGTGGGTAGGTTTATAATTTTCAAATTTTGCCAGGGCAGCTGCCTTATGGCCTACTTTTTACGATTTCCAATTGCCGTGGGATTTTTAACGTGCGCAACTTCCACATGCGACCTCCTATTTTTCGCCCTTATCCCAGAAGGCTAGGCATCCGATCTCACTTACCATGAGACCAGGGGGGAGTATGACATCATTAAGACCACTGGTTCGGAAAAACAAATTCCATCTATGCCTAATTATTAAAAAGGCTAACATCATCATCAACATCATCATCATCATCATCAACAACAACATCATCAACATCATCATATTCATCAACATCATCACTATCATCATCAACATCATCATCATTATCATTATCATCATCAACATTATCAACATCATCATCATCATCAACATCATCATCAACATCATCATCAACATCATCATCAACATCATCATCAACATCGTCATCAACATCATCATCAACATTTGTGACATGTACACTAAGTCCTCATTACCTGTGCCATCAGCTCAAGGTTTGTCCATTTCCCCCTTATCATTTTCCATTCTGCCTCCACTTCTCTTCTCCGTATGTCATTTTTGTGTGTAGTCTACGTCAGCTTTTCATACCTTGATGATTTCGTAAGAAGAACTGCCTTGTAATGCTATCTACATATTTCGTCAGTGTTTGCCCTATCCATCTCCAGCGTCTTCTTCTCATCTCTTCTTTCTGAACCGAAGACGCAGCAATAGTGATGAATGCGGTCAGCGACCCATAGATTGACTGCTTGCGTCAGGGTCAGCGAACCAGAGCTGACCAAGACCCTACTCCACCTCCAAGTGGTGGTCCTGCAAACAGGCTGCATCACTGCAGTCTGGCTGAGAGAGTAGGGATCGAAGGGGGAAGGGAAACCCGGTCCTAAAAAATGTCGTGCTGAAGTCGGATGTGTCGGCTGAAAGGCGCAAATACGCAGGTGCGCTGTAAACGGACACAGCGCAAGTTTTCAGGACGAACGAAGAAGAGGAAGATCTCTTCCTTCACTGACACTTGTCTGGTTCTTGTCATCAGTTCAACATTTGTGACCTTTTCATACCATTTCAATCCTTCTATTGTACGCAAGCACCATTTATGAATGTCTGTAATGTATTGGCCGCTGTGTTTGTTAAACTCCATGTTTCAGAACCTCCTTATTCGGGGATCCATAAAAACGGGGCCCTTAGACCGAATTACTTGATTCTCGTATAGAACTCACAGAGGCGCTTGCTCCGTACACTTCTGCGTAAGATCTGAGGACTGACGTCACTAGACTTCCAAAAATGAGGTCCATGGATGTCGGCACCAGACATTTCATCAAGCTTGGAGAGGTCTTAGCTTCTTGGATTATGACATCTGCAAGAACGATACACTCATGGTTGCTTCGGTGTCTGAGTCACAGACTAAAATAATGGCTTTTATTAATTAATTAATTTTTATTTTCACCAGTTCGGTCATTTAGTTGATGATTTTTTTCCTTTAATTTATTTTATGTCTTGTTTGTATGTGTTATTTGTGTTGATTTCACTGCCTCGCTTATCTTGTTTGGTTCGATTTGTTGAGTTTGGTAGATTTATTACTTGGGTAATCATCATCAACATCATCATCATCAACATCATCATCATCAACATCATCATAATCACGATCATCATCATCAACATCATCAGCATCAACATCATCATTAACATCATTAACATCATCATAATCATAAACATCACGATCATCAACATCATCATCAACATCATCATCAACATCATCATAATCATAAACATCACCATCATCAACATCATCATCAACATCATCATCAACATCATCATCATCATCAACAACATCATCAACATCGTCATCAACAACATCATCAACATCAAGATCATCATCAGTGTCACGGATTGTCTCCCCTGCTTTGCAGTAGTGGTCCAACAGTGACCAAAATCTCAAGAGTATCTAATATTGGCTTCCCAGGTACCTGCGCGCAAGATTATTCTTGGCAGAGATGTAGATTGAAGAATAAGGACACTTCTACCCTTATGACACTTCTGCCTTAAGGGAGAATTTACATGATATTTCCAGAAGTCACAAACAACGTTGCATTGGGCTGAACAATTGTTAATGTATTTTATCTGGTCCGTCGCCTTTTGTGAAGGATTTAAGCAATGGTTTAGCCCGTTCAAGCCCCCAGTTGTATGTATGTATATGTATATATATATATATATATATATATATATATATATATATATAGATATATATATATATATATATATATATATATATATATATATATATATATATATATACATTGTTCTGGCTCATAGGTTTGCTTTCATACATATAGAAAACTGAATCGACTATGATTGTTTAGTTTTAATACGACAGGTAACAAATTTAATAATCAATGAGTATTAACAGTTTAAAATAAATAAAATGCTGGTGAATTTTATATTGGAATCAAATTTCTCTTCACTGAGCTTTAGGGTGAGGATATAGTTCAGAAAAAGTAGGTCCTTTTTTGCTGGTGCCTTTTTACAAGCATTTAACTTTTATAAGGGAGTCCTGCAGCTGTGGTTCATCAATTCTGTGATGACAAAAGCCTTATCCACACTCTCTTCCACTGTAGGCGGTTATGGTGGATGCTTTTCTCTCAAACTAGCGGCGTTAGTACCACAAATCGTCTGATGGCTTGTAACCTGGAACTTCATACAAATAGAAAAAAAAAACATTTGTTCGCCGCAAACTAACCGGCCCATTGTCTTGCGCTCCACCCACCAATGTTAACCACTCAGAAGAATTAAATTCCCGAGCACACAGTGTAACTCAGGGAATATGATGAAAATTCACCAATATCTTTCTGGGTGTCAATTAGGAAATTGCGTCTGGGGTGTGTGAATAATGATTTGCCTGAATTACAATTAAAAAAGGTACATAAATTTCACAAGATAATATGTTACTTCTTAGGCACATGTGATGTAATCATCACTCATTACTCATCACTACTCCCGTCGGAGTCTGGGGTCGCTATGCTGTCGGGTTTCCCGCACGACTAGTCAGACACAATCACCAGCTCTTGTAGGAGTGGTTCATGCATATACTATTTTCATATGTTGAGGTTGCCAGCCGTGTATATAACCACTTAGCAAGAAACCTGTAGAATTTACATTAGTAAATAAATTGTTTACACTTACCCCAAAATTTTGGGAATACACAATCTCCTTGCACAGATTTAGACTGGGCACAGCTCTGTATTAGAAGCTTCGAAATCACTTAGGTCTGGAAATTAGAGTTAATTCCTCTGACTGCGGGCGTTCTGCAACATCCTTGGCCTGGGAAAACATTTGTTTAATTCCTCTATGACTTGGTCTGGGAAATTAGGAGTTAATTCCTCTGACGGCAGATGTTCTGCAACATCCTTGGCCTGGGAACACTTTTGTTTAATTCCTCTATGACTTGGTCTGGGAAGTTAGAGTTAATTCCTCTGGCGGCAGATGTTCTTGGGTTTCCAGACAGATTATTTGAGATAATTACACACAGGGATGGTCTAAGCGGAAAGAAATTACGCATTACCACCTTTGTTTCGCTAGACGGATCTCCGCCAGATTAGCCACACAAAGTGGGGATCTATTCATAGACCGTGCACAATGCAAGCTTGAATAAACATGCACAGTCGCTTTGAAAAGATGGTGAGCCTGATAGTACGTGATAAAATATTATCGCTGCCCGGGTCAATAAACCTGGCGTTACACAACCAGTCGAGGAGTGATGTTTGAGACTTTACTGATCCAACGTAGAGAGCAAAAATGAATGACAAGGCAAAAATTATGCCAAATACGAACGATGATCGGTGAGAGAAAAATGAAGAAAAAGAAGTGATACTGCCGGAGTGGATTAAAGAGTGAGAGAGCGTACAAAAGTACACGCACAAAGTAAGACGTACCGTCACAATCAACATCATCATCAACATTATCATCAACATCATCATCAACATCATCATCAACATGTCAATACAAGGAATTTAACTCTCATTCAAAACCTTTTGTGCATGGAGCCGTTTAACATCATCTTTCAATGTAAAATTTTTATCGTGTGGTGGGTATTTTTTCGTCTTGACATTAGTATCCATGGCATTACACCATAACCCAACATCACAGAAGCCAGATTGGTTTCGATCGGAAACTCCGACATAGCAATCCTGAAGAGGAAAATTATATTTTCCTCGAAGAGATCCAGTAACACCTCGTTTAACATCACTGTTAGCATTGAGTTCTTTGTGCTGACTCATTACCTTAGACAAGTGTTTAACATCAAATTTAGGCCTAACATTGTCAAGACCAACTGGTGAAAAAACATAGTTTTTTTATATAATGTCTAAGAGAACATTTTTCTCTTGCGCAGTTCGACTTCTTTGACTTGTTGTTCGGCAGCAACAGCCTTTATTAATTGATAAAGAGCCTCAATTTTAAACTTCTCGTATTCAGATTTTAAGTGACTGAACTCAGAAGTAAGAGCCTTCTCTTCCGCATTCTTATACATGATCTCCTGTCTTAAATTTTCTAATTCAAAATTATGAGTAAGCTTTCTAAGTTCTGACTTACTAACTTGGTCTTTTAACTCACTTTCTCGGTTACATAGTCGTTTGATAGTACTCGAAATCCCCCTTTGTTTTATGCTTCGTCTGCAAATTGTAACGTTTCCACGTTAAATATAAGCCACTGCATAAATACAAGCGTTTCCACAACACATTAAAACGGGTATTGCATTTCTAAGAAAAACATTGAGAGGCACACTGCGTAATGACCTAAATTAATCCTAACATTAATTATACTACGTTACCAAAACGAACGAACAGATGGACTCAAATAGAAAGAGAGAGGGGCGAATGAAAACAAGGACACATGCAACACTAAACTCGCGTCGCGCGATACACAATTACTACTATCACGCGTGTAAGGCCACAAGCACTAACTTTTTTTTCAGACGGACAGTGATAAAAACACTAACCTTCCCAGAGTTAGGTTTTAAAATCCTGAAAAACGCTTATTAGAAAAGATAACATTAGATGGGTTTACGTTTGAAAACATTACAGTACCCAGACAGCACATCTTCGAAACAGGAGGTAGAAGAAATTGCATATTTTGAACGCAGCCACTTAGCTCTTTTAAATTTGTATATTTGGGTTCCTTAGGGCTTGCTGACAAAGAATATGTAAATCGTTACGCAAATAGTCTAGGAATTAATAAATTATAACCAAAATAAAATAGTGGGGATGCCTGACAGCATGAAATCATTTCTGCTCATAAAATTTTTTTATAACGTGTTTGAAAAAACCTTACGTTACGGAAATAGCCTACCATGTTAACTCCAAATTGATTGGAGCGCAACAAATATAAGACTAAACACGATTGGTCGGGCTATAAATACTATCTTGTGTTGTTATGGGAAACGAATAGAAGGGGTACTTTTTTGAAAAGATGTGGAGACGTGGTTTCATTGGGTAGAGCTGCGAATATACTTGATTCAGAGCGTCTGTTCATTGCCACATCTTGTAATAAACCTACTAAGAAGCAGTACGTTGAGCACCAGTGTATATTTTATATAAAATAAAGCCTGGAACATCGGCAGATCGGAGTTGTGCTATATCCATTGCCAGTCAACGAAACTGTTTATTATTCTATGAATTGTGGTAAGCTTGAAATATTCAATATCTTTTAATGAAAATTGAATGTAAATTGTTAATTTATGCCTGTATATATGTGTAGTTCAGTAGCAAACATGATGTAAAGCCTATAATGCTCCAGCCTGAAACAGAAGGTGTCGGAGGAAAGTAAAACTGCATGGAATGGCCAAACAGTACACTGACACCTAGATTATTGATTAGACAGAAATAATGCTGGAATTGCAGAGGCGTAGTAACCATTAGGGAGGGAAATACTGGTATAAAGTATTTCAGATGAAGCTGACAGTTGGCCTAACGCTCTGAACTCAATGTTTGTGATGTATTGTGCTCAGTGTAGAACTAGAGTATCAATTAGTTATGAAGTAGAAGGTACATCCTTCTTGTTTTCAGGGACTGTGGTCTTAACGTTATTGAGCAGCACCTGGTCAGAGCTTTGCTGAAGCCAGAGGTGGACAGCATACTCCTTGGTCCATTTAGCTATCAGTGAGGTGTCTCCAGAGCCCAGGGGAGAAATCGAGCAGAGGAGTCTTTTCCTGCCGCCATCACGCAAGATAAGCTGATGTGGCCAGCTGAGCTCAACATTATGTACCCCCATCTTAAAATGACAGTGTAAAATACAATTAAGAGGGGGAATTTAATTGTTTTAATATCAGGAACTGAGAACATCTCCAATACTAGTTCCAATAAAGACAAACTATTGAAGTCATGATGACAAATACCAACAGAGCTTGAACAAAACAAAACCAGTATTACCTCATATTACTACTACACAACTAACACACATAGGATACTATTAAAAATATATGTCACTACAAGATTCATATTAATAAATTCTGTACATATAACTTGTAATTAAAATTGATTGTGATTCCTGGTTCCTTTGTATTTGAATCAGGACACATATACATTCATGACAGCAATGAATACATATTGTTATTTGAAAAGTTATCAGTGACTCCTTTAAGATATCCTTGTAGAGTGTTTTATGTATGTGAGTGTCACAGTGTTGTCAAGTGTAGTGGAATAAATTAAATTGTTTATCTGTCTGTTGTTGTTTTGACTTACACTTCATCATACACATACCCTAGACATATAACGTAGTCATCACACTATTCCAGAATAATTCTGACTGAGGTATACATATGTGGCAGCAAGTAAGGTTATATATAATACACTACTCTTATTAGATATATATATATATACCTTCACAGCTGATCTCAGTCAGTACACTAAGTCCCCTATAAATATTTATAACATCCCACTTTACCACATATATTGGGGTCTCGCTCTTGGGATTTTGAATCTTTCCCTATTAAAAATATTGGGGGTAATTCACTTCAGGGAATAATAAGAATTAAAAGGTATCCTTGGGTGGAATTAAATAAGGTTGAGCTCTCGGTGCCTGTGTTGTCCATTAGATATATATTTAGAGATTGAATTGTTAGTTAGACATTGTATAAACTTACCTGATAGACAATGGCGGACCTAGCCAAATTTCGATCTGCTGCTGTTCAGACTGCAAAAGAGTTAGGATTAGATGGGCAAGTTATGGTTGCCTATGTCACTACTGAATGTGACAAATTTATTGAACGCGAAGAAAGAAGGTTTGAAGCCGAAAGAAAATTAGAGGCTGAAAGGGAAATTAAGAAGTTACAATTTGAGGCTGAGGCTGAGACTAAGAGGTTGCAGATTGAGGCTGAGGCTAAGAAATTGGAAGCAGAAAGAGAAGACAAAAGATTAGCTGCAGAAAGAGAAGAGAAGAAATTAGCTGCAGAAAGAGAAGAGAAGAGATTAGCTGCAGAAAGGGAAGCAGAAAAGGAGGAGAAGAGATTACAAAGGGAACATGAGTTAAGACTAAGGGAGTTTGAGTTTCAGGGCCATGCTCCTGAAAATGGTGCCAGTCCCTTTGCCTCTGATGCCACTGCTAGCCAAGGAGCCTCAACCTCAGCTATGAATTTTCATTTAGATCATTTTGTTGAGAAAGACGATGATATAGAGAGCTATCTAAATAGGTATGAACTATTAGCTACCACATATGGGTTAGAGAGAGAAAGGTGGAGCTTAAAGTTATCTCAAGGACTTCGTGGGGCAGCTTATGAAGTTTTTGCAAAAATGAGCAGAGGTGATCAGGAAAATTATGACATGCTAAAGCAGGCTCTTTTGTTAAGATATGAAAAGAATGCAGAATTTTATAGGAAAAAATTTAGGAATGCTAAACTACTGTCAGGTGAAACCTATCACCAGTTCTGCACGAATAGAGACATACTTGGAGAAATGGACTTCTCTGGGGAAAACCCAAGATCTTAAGGAAATGGTCCTTATAGAGCAATTAAGAGAGTCCATGGCTCCAGACCTGAGAAAGTTTCTCATGGAACAAGGTGCAGAGAGGCTGGGTGAGTTGCTAAATGTTGCTGAAAGGTATCAATCAGCTCAAGCAGAGGTAACAGGTAATAAAAAGAAACAAGTGGATAACTTTAGGGCACCACAGAACTTTAATAAATTTGATCCTAGGGATCAAAACAAAGGTAAGCACCAATTTGATAGGCCACGGTATGAAAATAAAAATAAATTCCCACAATTCGATGAAAGGAAATATGATGAAAGAAAATCTTTCAACCAAGGAAAAAGGTGGTGTAAAAATTGTCAGATGGACAATCATGACACTGACCGTTGCAGAAGGAAACCTGTGTATATGGCAACCCTTCAGGTCAGGTCGACCTCAAGACAGGAGGAGGATATTATGTTGAATACCACTCCAGATGAGATGAGGAAGGCACAGGCTGGGGACAAGACCCTCAAGCCTTGTTTCAGGAAATTGTCAACTTGTCATACAACTCCAGGCAAGGGAGATTTTTACATGAAAAAACAAGTTGATGTATAGGAAGACTGGAGCTAGATCCAAAGGTCAAGGACAGCTGGTACTTCCTAAAAGATATAGGGCAGACTTAATAAGGAGCCTACATGTGAAACCAGATGGGGACCATGAGAAAATAGGTACCATCATTCAAAAGGTGGCTCACAATTATTATTGGCCCAAAGCAAGATGGGACATTGAGAATTTTGTAGAAAGGTGTAGCATAGCACAGAGGGAACACCCACAAGTGGGAACATGGATCAGGACCTGGACACGCCACGGGGCAAAATTAGGCCTGATAATAAAAAGAAAAATAGATTTGATAAAGTGGACCAAATGGAATGGGACGCCCCTTTTCACGGACAAGCTTCACTTAACTGTTTTACAATGGCCACTATGCGGAGAGTGCAAAAAGATGTCTTACCCCAGGATAAGCCGAAAATCCCTCAATCGGACTTAAACAAACTGGAGGAAGAGGATGTAGAGAGGAAATCTCTCATCAAGAATTTTAAGTGGGGAGAAAGCCCCAAAAGAAAAATTGGTAGCGGTCGTTTTGTGCATGATAATTCTGGGAAGAAAAAAATCATCACTATAGAGCTTCGAGTGGAAGAGACCATACCGGTGCATGGACAAATAGGTCCACAAAATTAAAGGTCCATATGTAGCTTTGTTAAGAACGTGGACTGATGAAAAGGCAGAGGAAAACATTACATCTTCATACCAATATGTGAATGAGCTGACCACTCGTTTAAAAACTGGCTGGAAACTTGCCAATGAAAATTTGAAACAAGCCAGGAAGAAAAATGCTGCCTATTATAACAGGAAGGCGAAAGACAGAAATTTGGCTGTGGGAGAGAAAGTACTGCTTCTTTTGCCCGGGAGTCAGAATAAGTTACAAATTGGATGGCAGGGTCCATATACAGTTCTAGAGAAGGTGTCTAGAACAAATTATAAGATAGATAAGAAGGGGAAAGAAAAAATCTATCATGTGAATCTCCTGAAGAAATATTTGGAAAGAGAACATCAGGAAGAGACACACTTGTTGACCTTGTCCATCGCCATGGAGATGAAAAAGGAACCACTTTCATCATTTGAATATCCATTACACCCCTGTGAGACAGCAGCACAGGTGAAACTCAGTACACATTTAACGAAAACTCAGAAAGAGAGAGTGCAACAGGTTCTAAATAATCATGCAGAGGTGTTAACAGACCGACCAGGGCATACAAACCTATTGGAATATGATATGAAACTGATAGACCCCACACCTGTCTGTATGAAACCATATTCGATTCCGTTTGCTAAGGAGAAAGCTTTGAAGGAAGAGATAGACTATCTGTTGAAGGAAGGAATTATTTCGCACAGTGAATCTTCGTATAGTTCCGGTGTTGTACTCTTAAGGAAGCCCTCTGGAGAACATAGACTCTGTATAGATTACAGGAGACTGAATGCTATTACAGAAGGACAGGTGGATCCATTGCCGGATACAAATCAGCTGTTTGCCAGACTAAATAAAGCTAAATATTTCTCAAAAGTGGATCTGAGTAAAGGATACTATCAGATTCCAGTAAAGCCTGAGGTTAGACCATACCTAGCTTTTAGTACCTCAGAAGGACACTATGAGTTTAATAGATTGCCATTTGGATTGAAGAATGCGCCTAGTGTCTTCTCTAGAATGATGAGAAAATTGTTGGATGTAAACATTTCGGAGGAACGTAATGAATCCCTGAGTTGCCTCTTTGATTGAGGATATTCCGAATGTTTCATACAGGATAATAAGAAGATTATGGGATCCACTACGAAAACTCTGCTATCACCAGGTATATGTTATCTCCTCATAACGTACATTTTGAGGGAAATATAATGTTCTCTGGACATGTCATTGCGCAGACTCAGAGAAGAGAAATGGTGAATACGGGTTGCGAAGCAGCATTAAGACAAGCATTCACACTTGCGGCTGTTCAGTAACATAACCGAAATATATTATTGGTTGTAGAAGTCTGAGGCAGATTTCATGAGTAGTGCCTACTCTGAATGGACCCAACTACATAAAAACATGATAGCACCACAGCAGAGTAAAGTCAAGTTGACTTACATTTATCTATGTGTATATAGAATAAAGGACTGACATGGGATGTCTGTTTTAAGAGGGGAGGTGTCGTGAAATATTCTAATCCACATATATAAATTATCAGGTAAATATAAAGCCTAACAAATAAATTCTAATAAAGAAAAGAGCAATGGTAAAATAACAGTGCTGTCACAAAGAATGTACTCGAAATCCCCCTTTGTTTTATGCTTCGTCTGCAAATTGTAACGTTTCCACGTTAAATATAAGCCACTGCATAAATACAAGCGTTTCCACAACACATTAAAACGGGTATTGCATTTCTAAGAAAAAAACATTGAGAGGCACACTGCGTAATGACCTAAATTAATCCTAACATTAATTATACTACGTTACCAAAACGAACGAACAGATGGACTCAAATAGAAAGAGAGAGGGGCGAATGAAAACAAGGACACATGCAACACTAAACTCGCGTCGCGCGATACACAATTACTACTATCACGCGTGTAAGGCCACATGCACTAACTTTTTTTTCAGACGGACAGTGATAAAAACACTAACCTTCCCAGAGTTAGGTTTTAAAATCCTGAAAAACGCTTATTAGAAAAGATAACATTAGATGGGTTTACGTTTGAAAACATTACAGTACCCAGACAGCACATCTTCGAAACAGGAGGTAGAAGAAATTGCATATTTTGAACGCAGCCACTTAGCTCTTTTAAATTTGTATATTTGGGTTTCCTTAGGGCTTGCTGACAAAGAATATGTAAAACGTTACGCAAATAGTCTAGGAATTAATAAATTATAACCAAAATAAAATAGTGGGGATGCCTGACAGCATGAAATCATTTCTGCTCATAAAATTTTTTTATAACGTGTTTGAAAAAACCTTACGTTACGGAAATAGCCTACCATGTTAACTCCAAATTGATTGGAGCGCAACAAATATAAGACTAAACACGATTGGTCGGGCTATAAATACTATCTTGTGTTGTTATGGGAAACGAATAGAAGGGGTACTTTTTTGAAAAGATGTGGAGACGTGGTTTCATTGGGTAGAGCTGCGAATATACTTGATTCAGAGCGTCTGTTCATTGCCACATCTTGTAATAAACCTACTAAGAAGCAGTACGTTGAGCACCAGTGTATATTTTATATAAAATAAAGCCTGGAACATCGGCAGATCGGAGTTGTGCTATATCCATTGCCAGTCAACGAAACTGTTTATTATTCTATGAATTGTGGTAAGCTTGAAATATTCAATATCTTTTAATGAAAATTGAATGTAAATTGTTAATTTATGCCTGTATATATGTGTAGTTCAGTAGCAAACATGATGTAAAGCCTATAATGCTCCAGCCTGAACAGAAGGTGTCGGAGGAAAGTAAAACTGCATGGAATGGCCAAACAGTACACTGACACCTAGATTATTGATTAGACAGAAATAATGCTGGAATTGCAGAGGCGTAGTAACCATTAGGGAGGGAAATACTGGTATAAAGTATTTCAGATGAAGCTGACAGTTGGCCTAACGCTCTGAACTCAATGTTTGTGATGTATTGTGCTCAGTGTAGAACTAGAGTATCAATTAGTTATGAAGTAGAAGGTACATCCTTCTTGTTTTCAGGGACTGTGGTCTTAACGTTATTGAGCAGCACCTGGTCAGAGCTTTGCTGAAGCCAGAGGTGGACAGCATACTCCTTGGTCCATATAGCAACCAGTGGGGTGGCTCCAGAACTCATCGAGCAGAGGAGCCTTTTTCTGCAGTCATCACTCAAGATAAGAGAGTGTGGCCATGGAGCTCAACATTATGTACCCCATCTTAAAATGACAGTGTAAAATACAATTAAGAGGGGAATTTAATTGTTTTAATATCAGGAACTGAGAACATCTCCAATACTAGTTCCAATAAAGACAAACTATTGAAGTCATGATGACAAATACCAACAGAGCTTGAACAAAACAAAACCAGTATTACCTCATATTACTACTACACAACTAACACACATAGGATACTATTAAAAATAGATGTCACTACAAGATTCATATTAATAAATTCTGTACATATAACTTGTAATTAAAATTGATTGTGATTCCTGGTTCCTTTGTATTTGAATCAGGACACATATACATTCATGACAGCAATGAATACATATTGTTATTTGAAAAGTTATCAGTGACTCCTTTAAGATATCCTTGTAGAGTGTTTTATGTATGTGAGTGTCACAGTGTTGTCAAGTGTGGTGGAATAAATTAAATTGTTTATCTGTCTGTTGTTGTTATGACTTACACTTCATCATACACATACCCTAGACATATAACGTAGTCATCACACTATTCCAGAATAATTCTGACTGAGGTATACATATGTGGCAGCAAGTAAGGTTATATATAATACACTACTCTTATTAGATATATATATATACCTTCACAGCTGATCTCAGTCAGTACACTAAGTCCCCTATAAATATTTATAACATCCCACTTTACCACAGACTCCAAAGCTTCGTGTATCTGAGTCTCACATTTAAATTTCTCGTACTCTGCCTTCAAATTTACCAACTCACTAGTAGTAAGAGATTTCTCCTTATTATTCTTATCTTTTAACTCGTGTCTCAATTTCGTCATATTTCGAATAAGAGCCTGTATTCTTATCTCTGCCTGTTGGCTTACTCGTTTCAACTCTTGTTCTCGCTCCTTGAACTGAGTTTTGGCTTATACGCGCCAACTTTTACTTGACCTTTTTATAATATATTTCACATGGCAACCATAGCCACGACATTAGTATTTTGCGAATACTGCGTTTATAAATAATTCATTTTCTTTAATACCGCCTAGAACATATCCAATGGACTCTCCGGTCCTTACAGTTATTTAAAATATAATCAACGGTGTCTACGGGCACATATCCTGTAGTACACTATGATGTGGTTTAAAATCTCACACTTAGAAGATCGTATACATTCAACGGCCGCAAGGCACGAACACAGACTGTAATGGTTACCAAGTTTTCCGCGTCATCATTCATTACGCGTAACGTTCAAGTATATCTAGTTGGGATGCTGAATGGTGCAATTATCTCAATTAAAAATAAAACCCACCAAGATGATTGCATACCATGCAGCAGTCCTCAACAATATTCTCTTAGATTACTATGCATAGGTGAGTATGTGCTTCCATAACTTACTATTTCAAGTGTGACAGAATGGAGCGGTCCCTGTCGATCTTTGTTTCACTCCAGCAGTACCGGCACATTTGTGGTACTGATTTTTATTATGTACTCTCAAATGTCGCACTTTTCTTTCTTTCTTTCTTTGTTATTTTTCTGCTAAGTAGAAGATATTTGAGTATTGTCGAATTGCTTGACACTCCCTGTAGGTGATAATAATCACAATTTGCTTGACGCTACCCAGATTTGCTGAGATAATTACTCGCAGTCGCCAGGGAAACTTATGACATAAGCGTTTCCTGTTCTACTTGTTATGACAAGAGTATTTTCTGATAAAGTAATGAAAATTACATTTTGAACACGCTGCTGTATGCGTTTACCGATCTGTGTGTAAGTTTGTACACAAGGGCATCGGACATCTTATTACCATATATGGGAGAGTTGACCTCTGCCTTACGTTCAACATTTATCCGATGTCGGAATATTTTGAAATTATCCCACAACCCGCCTACTTGAATATGATTTTAGTTTTTTTATAGCTCATAACAAACGAAGGTGTGGGAAGGCAAGGAATATAATCTGATCATTTTCTCAAGCTATTTCACTTGAGAAATCGCTCGCCAAGACACCAGACTGCTACAGTAAAGAATTAGTATTCAGAATTCCTTCTGAAAATACCGGACACCTTTTATTGGAGTATTCATCAGAACTTACAATGTAGCCCAGGAAATCTCTAACATTTAAATAAAGAAACCGGGATGAGGAAACTGAAGGACCAACACGAAGTCAGAGAGGGAACGTATTAAATTTACGACACCCCAGACGCGTGTAAGAGGCCTATTCAAGTCTCTTTTATTCATCTGAGCACAAAAGTATGTGAGTCACGATTGGCATAAGTTGTGATTTACATTTCATATTTTATTACTAACATGTGAACTTACTTATATATATATAAGCGACTGACTGTACTCCTGTCGACTGCAAAACTTCCATACACATCACATAGACGCTTGTGAATGTTCACAACAGTTTCCTTCTCTGCAACGAGAAATTATATCAAAATTCGCTGCTTATAACCCAAGTTGCTAACACGCTCCATTTCAACGGTTCAGGGCAGCCGTATTATTTGGCCGGTTGCGATGCAGTTTGATGCACACAATTGGCACATGCCATATTTAAAGTGTGCAAAATTTCATGCTTCTATCTTCATTATTAGCTGAGAAAAACGATGTCTGGAGACAGGGGTGGCCAGGGAAGGGTGAGAATATTGTTGGCAGTCAGGAAGGACATGGGGTCGAAGAATTTCATTGACGTATCGTTGCGCATTCAAGCCTCCTTCAATGTGCACCAATTGACTCCTTCCGTTGTAACTGATCATTCCCCACACCATTGCACCTCCACCATCGTGCCGCGGAGCTTCATCAACGCAATTTTGGGCAAAACGTTCATGTCGCCTACGGTAGACCCTACGCCGTCTATCATGATGCTGCAACAAAGAGAAAGATTCGTCACTAAACCAGACACGTCTCCATTGATTGTCAGCTGCCCAGGGACGATGCTGGTTGGCCCAAAGAAGTCGATTTTGGCGATGGCGGCGCGTAAGGACAGGTCCTCGGTGAGGTCGTTGTGCCCAAAGTCCAGCGTCATGCAGTCTATTCCGGACAGTTTGATCAGACACATGACGTCTTGCAGGCAATGACTGGGCAGTTGAGGAAGCTGTTGTAAACCTGTCTCTGAGGTGACGAAGCCGAATAAAGCGATCCTCCGCTGCTGTTGTCACTCTGGGTCGTCCACTGCGATGCCGGTCTTAAACTGAGCCAGTGGCTTGGAACCGGTGCCAAAGTCGACTGATGGTACTCTGATGCACGTTTAGATTCCTGGCAACCTGACTTTGACTTTCGCCTGCATGCAGTCGGCCAATAGCATTGTTCCTTAAATTTATCGATAGAGACGCCATAAATGTCTGCTTGAAAATTAACTGAATTTATTTTGTGTAGCGTTATCCTTTTATAGGGTTTCAGTTGCGTAGTCAGTGAATAGTGTTCACCCCAAATTTTGTTGCTTTCACGTGCGCGCAACATGAGCTGTGGTCAAAAATTGCGTCATTAACACTATTGACCACTGCGTTGTAACGATTACAAAAACGAACGCAATTCAGGTCAACACGTGCATTTGACACTGTAAAGAACATTTGAGGCTGGTTTTTATATACCCTAGCACCAAATTTTACTTGCAAACTCATAAAAACGCGCCCTCGGATAGCTATGCGTTTCTTTTTTTGAACAGTATAGATAAAGACTGTCTTCAACAAAGTTATTTCTTTTTGCGCGCGTAATTTTAAATGTTTAGCACAGCTAAGAATATATATATTATTATTTAGCTACGCGCGATTTGACACGAAGTGGAACACAGAAGCGCAACGGGTGCGCTCAGGGAGAATAAGATGGACGTTATGAAAGGGGGATGCCTAATGCCTATGGCCTGAGACGGTTGTCTCTAGACGGAGCCGATTTGTAAGTCTTGCCGGATTGAGGGAAGCAGTCATGTAGAGATTATAAACCTCCTGGTTGGGAGTATCTATGTTAGCCAGTGCAGGGCTCGTTGCATATTCTTAATATGCTAATTTCGTCATTTTTATTATAATCTGGCTGTACTTCAACACATACGCCATGTTGTGTTGCTAGTGGGATCCAGATCCTGACCGCATATTATCGGGATTATTCTTCGTACATATTTGAGGGTTATTCAATAAAACCCTTGGCGTTGTAGGTAAGCTCCGTATTGAAAGGCATGATAGAATTATTGGCCGTGAAGTTCACCGCCGTCCTTGAGAGGTCGGCCGTTATAAGATTTCAATCAAGTTCATGATTGAAAATGCAATGAATTGTGATGCCCCGATGCTATAACCTATACTATTGATGTTGATGCCTACTTCTACATGATTGATCAGCCATGATTGATCAGAATACATAACGTTTATGCCATGCCATTATAATGATGCTACGTCGTCTGACTTTGTGATGTCAATGTACATGTCAGTGCACAATAAATTATGTCGTCAACTTTAATACTTGGCTCCAATCTAATTGACGTGCCAGTCGTCACTGTACCGTGTTGACATTATCTTCGTTGGCCATAGAATTACACGGCCCACTATATATATATATTTTGCGTTGAACATTTTCTGGCATCGCCCTTGCCAGTGGTACCAATCAAGAACACCAACAGATCTATATTCCAACATTCCCGCAACAATCGAAGATTTCCTACATTTAAGATTCCAACATCTGGTGGGCCAGTCAAAGGGGATAAGAATTTTTTCTGTAATCAAGAACTCATGCTTCGAGAACGGACACAGCAAATTTATAACTTCAAGGACACGACTTGTCTTTTAACGGTCAACCTCCTTGACCTTTAATGATCCGGTGTTCAAACTATAGCAAAGATCAACGTTGGACTGCATCACGTCCTATATTCAAGCACCTACATGCAACACCCGAGAACCTTCATCGCTAGCTTTGCGAGGGCCGGGAATTTTTTCTTCTTAAAAAGATAAGTGGTCAATGATTGTTTGTACTCTGTACCACTGTTGCATGTTATTGATGAGCCTTTCTTAATATGTCCATTCTAATATTATTTGTATTGCATGTTCTATGTTTAATGTTTCACGTGGGCGGTAGGGAGGCCGATCTGACAAACGAGGTTCATCTCGAAGCTAATTCGGGCTCTTGTCAGACGTTCTATAGGATCTAGTTTGTAAGTTTCAATTGAGCGATAATTCCAGTTCAAGGCTAGAAACCTTGCTGAAGTTCTGATCGCTACTTGTTTCTTATAATAGTAATTGTTTAGCTGTAACGTCAAGTCTTTATTGTTGTTACCGTAGTAATTTCTTATATGTACCTTATTTGCATGATGTATTTTGTTCGTAAACGTCACCCTCAACCTCACTATTGTTTATTTTTTATACACTTTATATTTATACACTGTGATGTTACTTGTCTTGTTATTTTTTCCCTCGCAGTTTTCATTGCATGCTTGGCAACATTCACTTTTTAGTTCTACTTTATTGTTCAGTTGATTCTGCGAATGTTTTCATTTGTTCCTTAGTATCTCGTCTTTGTAACTATTGTTCTCATTGTCTACATCTTGTATTTTCTACTTATATGATTTTAATGCATGAATAATTAATGGCTAGGTAATAATATAACATATTTCTGACATTGATGATAATTGGTATACGAGTTCTCTGGACAGGAACTTGTCACATGCTAATTACAGGATACATTTTTCCTTCAGTGAGTAATATTTGATAAGGTAAGTGGACCTCATATAAATTAGACAAAAATGTCTACGGATGACATGATACCTGTATTGGATATGCTGCTCCAGAATGGTAGGGATCATGGATTTCAAGGCCCAGAACTTGAGGAATATGTGATGGATCGTTTTTTTAGGCCAGGCAGCATCAGATTTGGAGGACTTTGCGAGTTGGCATTTTCGTTCTAGTCCACATATAAATATTGCCACGGACTTGGCACAACTACTGCGTAAGGATCTGCGTTTGTTTTTAGTGAATTACACCCATGAACCACATGGTAATGTAATGAAAAATATATTCCGCGCTATACGCAAAGGCAATTTTCATGAGGAACAAATAACTCACGAAAAAAGGTGTCGTCATGAAAAGACACAGTTGTTAGGAGATATTGCTGAGGAAAGCAAAATAGTTGAGTTATCGGAGATCCTTAAAGACAAGGAGACGTTAATTAAAAATTTAAACGAAGAAGTGAAGACATTAAATCTACAGGTCGAGGTTGATAATTCAAACCTCAAATCATTACAGTTAGAACTGGCAAATTCTAAGGATTCATTAGAAACTGCCTTGAGGAATAATGGAGATTTGAACTCTGAGGTTCAAGAACTACAAGGTAACATTCAGGCACGGGCTGCCCAAATTCTGGGTCTTAATGTTCAAGTTGCCCTACTACAGCCACATACGGTGGAAGCCCATAAAAAGAGATTTATAAAAATGGCAAGAAAAATAAAAGCCATGAGGGAGATGGAATTGGAGAAAAGGAAACCACAGGAAATTCAATCTCATGCCCCCCCTGCTTCAGGAGGAAAAGCTGGAGAGTAAAGTGGCAGCACTTGAACTCGAAATTCCAGAACTTAAGGGTCGACAAGAAAATTTTACCCTCGATACATTGGCTCACACTGAGTCATTACTTGATGATAGAAGTAAAGTTGTTAACCTGATAGAGTTAAATAAGAGGCAGAGTGAAGATATTTCAGTCAGGGATTTGGAAATTATGAAATTGAGAACTAGGGTTGATGATTTACTCGATGTGGTGTTACATAAAAATATATTGTCAAATCTTAATAATGGAAATACTACTGTACAACATGCCGGTAGTCCCAAGTGTGATACAAACAGGTCTGTACAACCTGCCAAAGTAAAGATATCATACAGAGGTAGTTACAACTTTCCTCGACATCACCCTGATGCCAGTGTATCTGGTCATAACTATACTGCTTCCTCTGGGAGTTCGTCATGGCGACATGTCGATAACAGTAAAAACGTGGTGACAAACAGTTTAGCGTATCATTCTAAGCCCCCAAATAAAATTGTTTCCCATAATCAACAAAATCAAGTCACTTCATTTCATGAGAAGCCTAAAAAGTTTGTTAAGAACATTCCAAACTTGCGGAATCTGAGACGTACAGGGACAGACAAGTTTGTTCCATTTGATGATAGTGTGACCGATATCGTTCACACTGGTTCTATTTATTTCGATGAGAATCGTTATATACAGCATGCTCAGGGGACTTATACTCCCAATAGTGTGAATGATGTTGTCAAAGGTGACACAAAATTCACTTGTAAGAGACGTGACATTATTCGGCGCGTTGATGATATTAATATTCATCATGATAATCACAAGTACAACCGTGATTTTCCAACTATTACGACATGCAAGAATCTACATGTCCGTACAAATTCCTCTTCGCGCTCACTACGTAATAAACATAATAATTTAAATGATACTCGGGCTCAGTTGCTATCTGGCCGAGATCATATTACATTGAATCGCACTGTTCTGGTGCGCAACATTCCGTCTCATACCACTTGGTATGCACTCCGAAAATTTTTTCAGGGAGTCGGTAATGTTAAGTTTGTTCGCATGTTTGAACTACAAAAATCTTTTAATCAGCTAGCTTTTGTTCGTTTTGAAAACTTTCGTGACGCTCACAGAGCTGTGCATTTCAAACATGGTTCGATTTTTGCACACCATCTTTTAGATGTACAACTTGTGCAAAATTCTGCCCCACGCACTTAATAGTTGTTTTGTGTGCGTGCTTCTTCTTTCTTTCTGGTATGTTTTTGGAACTTGTCTCTATTGCTAATTGCTAATTCTTCCTGTTTACTTGATTTCCTCTTGCATATTGACAGTTCTTTAGTTTTATTATGTCCTGGCTGTTTCGCATTTCTTCACTTGTAGTTTCTATATTTACTTTTTTTTATTTAATGGGCCGGTTAACTCAGTCTTGTCTTTGTAATACGCGATGTCTGTGATATCCAGTTGTCATTACACACTTATTTTTATTTTTCCTATTGGCTTCGATATCATTTTTTATATTTATGTCTACTCTTTACATCATTGCGTACACTCAGGTTTGCTCTTGTTTTATCTTGGACCAATTTTTTTTCTGCAGCACATTATTGCGACTTCCATTTCACGCTGGTATTTTTGTTCTTCCTATATCGGTAATACATTCATTACTGTTTTGACTGTTGTCACTACTACCTTTTCTTGTCTCCTAAAGAAAGGATCAACGGTCATGGAACAGTGGTCAAGGAAGTACCAGACCACATGCGGTAAGATTTATTAAAATTCTTGCGTTAAAAATATCATACATTTACCAAAAAGAGCGTTTCGTTTCCTTATTCACAGGAACGTATTTATGATGGGACTCGGGGTTGTGCATGTGCATAACTTTTATCGTCAATGGATTGAAACTACACGACTTAAGGCTATGATAAACATCACATTGTTAACCCTTATTTGGTCGTTAAGCTTACTGCTGAGATTTTTTTTGGTCATTTCGTCACTACTGCGGACGATTATTGGACTTACGAGTGCATACCTCACGAATTTCATTCTTGCACGAGTCTCTATCATCGTCTGTAATTTGGTTTTCGCTACTCAAGCCATCCGCAATACTGACACCTCAATGGATGAATTTTTCTCTCGAAACCACATTGACTCTACCGAGCCTCTGCTCCCCTCAAGTTGTGACGCCACTACGTGACCAAGTCAGCACTATGAATGATTGCTTACGAACTATACCGACACGTACTACTATGGGTTTTCCGTTAATAACCTAACCTTTGAATATATCATTACATTCTTCGCACCATTTTTTAATACATTATTTTGGTGCTTTTCCATTTCAAATAACTAGAAGTAATTGTGTTGGTGCAAAACTAACTGTGGTGTAAGTTTACTTCTATTCCACTGGAAACATAAATTGACATAAATCGAACTTATTAGATACATAAATGATTACAGGACATTTAACTTTCATAGAGTTTCATGATTTTAATTCACTTCGATACGAGCTGAAGACAATCTTCATTGCTTACGTGATGATTTCTTGACATTTTAATTAATTTAAGTTCATTTCAATATAGATTACTTGGTAACATTTTAATTTTCCATAACTTTAGGTGACATCTATGACATTCATATTCACTTAATTATTTCAGTACTCGAAATACGCTATTCCATAACACCCTAATTATTTTATAACCGCGCATCATCCGCGCTTAATAATTTTTGGCACATAGACATAATTCATGTGACCATTGTAGCGTACTTGCTGTGTGGCTAATCTTGCCTACACATCCTTTGGATTGTGTTATTTTCTTCGAGTATGTTGTGTTTCGTGTTGATTTTATTTAATTATTTCTTCCTCTTACAGATATTCGCATACATACACTACTTAATTTAATTGCGTTCACTGATTGAGATTTTCTCTTTTATCATCCTATTTGATTACTGTCTCCATTTATCACCATTTCTTTCCATTCTTCTCTACTTTATTTCAGTATCTCATTTCATTTGCGACTTCTTAACTTGTTGTTTTGTACCATTTTGATACATTATGTGTCATTTCTTTTGTTTGAGTTTTGAATTTGGAATCTATTTTCTTTTTTCCAAACTTTATCTCACATATTATTATTCACACATACTTTCACATTTAAATGGTATTACATTAATTGTGAACATGAACTTGATCGATGTCGTGGGTATAGGTTAAATCAAAAAAAAAGCTTCGCTTTTTTTTTCTCTCATGGATGGAAGGTATCTGTTGCGTTCTTTTTGCGCGCGTAATTTTAAATGTTTAGCACAGCTAAGAATATATATATTATTATTTAGCTACGCGCGATTTGACACGAAGTGGAACACAGAAGCGCAACGGGTGCGCTCAGGGAGAATAAGATGGACGTTATGAAAGGGGGATGCCTAATGCCTATGGCCTGAGACGGTTGTCTCTAGACGGAGCCGATTTGTAAGTCTTGCCGGATTGAGGGAAGCAGTCATGTAGAGATTATAAACCTCCTGGTTGGGAGTATCTATGTTAGCCAGTGCAGGGCTCGTTGCATATTCTTAATATGCTAATTTCGTCATTTTTATTATAATCTGGCTGTACTTCAACACATACGCCATGTTGTGTTGCTAGTGGGATCCAGATCCTGACCGCATATTATCGGGATTATTCTTCGTACATATTTGAGGGTTATTCAATAAAACCCTTGGCGTTGTAGGTAAGCTCCGTATTGAAAGGCATGATAGAATTATTGGCCGTGAAGTTCACCGCCGTCCTTGAGAGGTCGGCCGTTATAAGATTTCAATCAAGTTCATGATTGAAAATGCAATGAATTGTGATGCCCCGATGCTATAACCTATACTATTGATGTTGATGCCTACTTCTACATGATTGATCAGCCATGATTGATCAGCCATGATTGATCAGCCATGATTGATCAGAATACATAACGTTTATGCCATGCCATTATAATGATGCTACGTCGTCTGACTTTGTGATGTCAATGTACATGTCAGTGCACAATAAATTATGTCGTCAACTTTAATACTTGGCTCCAATCTAATTGACGTGCCAGTCGTCACTGTACCGTGTTGACATTATCTTCGTTGGCCATAGAATTACACGGACCACTATATATATATATATTTTGCGTTGAACATTTTCTGGCATCGCCCTTGCCAGTGGTACCAATCAAGAACACCAACAGATCTATATTCCAACATTCCCGCAACAATCGAAGATTTCCTACATTTAAGGTTCCAACATCAACATTCCTAAATAAATATGAACAGTTGTTTTCAAGTGTGTTATTTATTTACTGTTGTAATTGAATTTGAGTTTCATGAAAGATTTTCAAGCAGAAAATAAGATTTGTAAAAATAAATTGTAAATATTTACCAGCAGACTTACTTAAATTATTTAAGTTAAGTTACAGTTCTTGTTGGTAGATAGTTTAGTTAATACCCCTAGCAGAGCTAATAATAATAATATTAACAGAGGAGGATCTGGAGAGGAGCAAGTAGGAACTTAGAGTAATATATTACCATCTTCTCTAGGAACTTATACAGCTTGATCCTACCTTTGATATCTATACACCCTTACTCTTTTCAGATAAGGGGGTATTACTTATAAGATCAGACTCTTATCTGGTACTATCCTGGTATCACCTGATACAACTTTGTGTCCAGGATATGTTATAATTTCAATAATAATCAACCCTCTCGTGACAATATGTATAAGGTCCATTCTTGCCTTTCATCTCCATCCTTCGTTTGTTTCCAGTTCACTTCTCCGTGTGTTTTTGGGGTTTCCCTAAGTTTCATTCACGCTAAAGATTGAACATAAGAGCTGCCTTGTAGTAGTAGTAGTCCCCTTCAGTCATGACTGACTATATGAATGCACCCCTGTAGCAAGTTTAATTTGCTGGAGGGGTTAAGATGTTATAATAGAAGGATGTATTGCTGTAGAAGTGTCAACCGTGTGAGGTCAAGCTATATAAGACCCTGAGTCTAATAGTTGATGATGATGGTGATGAATCTCAGGGTACCTAACGCTACCTCTCTAGATCTCACACGGGCTGTATTTTATTTCTAGTGTCTGGTGTTTGATGTGGCTAGTGTCTAGGGAATGAAATGAAATGATGGTACATCAAAACAACATACTATAACACACTAACATTAAAGTAATAAGTCTGTGGTTTAAGTTTGAATATTAATCCTTTTTCTACAATTTTATTCTGCCTGTCCTGCAAACTCTTTTGGACAAGTCTTTGAAATTGAGGAAAATATATCTTACAACTAATAATTAACTAAAGGGACTCTTTGTCCTATAACGATAACTTATAATGTTCCTATAGGTGTATTCACAACTGTTCAGTGATATATATATATATAATAGTGTGAGTCATTTATTTGAGAACCTGTTGTTGTCATCACGCCCCGATCATTATAGTTAATTTTAGGGAAATCAATTTATTCACACAGGAACTGTCAGAGTGCCCAGATTATGGCACATCACCTTAGATTCTGTATGTAGATTCACTCGTATAACACTGCTCTGCATAGAACGTCAGCTCACAGAAACTTCTTCTGGCTAACAGCATGCAGTAAACACTTTCACTCGAGACTTTTCGGTCTTCGTATTTATTTCATCAGGTTTCCTGTCACCGGCTGGTAACAGGAAATAAAACCCTGCAATAAAAAGACACCTGGCCTTTTCACATCTGAGTTATACTTCCATTAACTATTTATACATGATATGATGGGGTCAGCCTCGTGTGCATACAAGTGCACCAGCCCCTAATTCATATGACTTCACATCCTACTGTGACCACACCTCAGGTCCATATGGCGGATACGCCACTGTCATTTTACATAGTTGTCTTCAATACATCTAAATGGAGTAAACACATCTCCTTCTGTATGATTTTCTCTTCTTTTCATAAATATAAACGCTCTAGGCATGGTGATGAGTGTTCATGGAGCACAGAGGCTTCCTAGTATGTTCTGATCTTATTATAATAATAATAGTCATAACAATATGCAATATTCAAACACAATTCAATTTGTGGACTCAATAATTTTTGCACCCGGCATGTCCTTCACTTTTCCCAATAGCAGTATCTAGCATTTTGGCAGTTTTATTAATACATAATAATAAATCACTCTCTTTACCACAATTCAATGAAATATAAACACACAAGCAACGATGACTGGCAGATTTGGCACAAGTTTTTCTCTGCCGCTTGTCCAGACTGTTTGACTTTTTATGTTAAAATCAACACTTCTGTTCTCATCGTCCCTTGGTGCGTAAGAATTTTATTCAAATGGCCAAGAGCCTTGTAAGCTTTCGCTAATATCATTTAGGCTGGCCAATGAAATCAAGCGACTACCAATTTTGAACTGAATTTGAAAAACCAAACCCCAAATATACTATGTGTTTCTTAGTCTGTTGGTCAGTCTGCCCATGCTATTACACTGCAAAATGTGTATCGTTTTGGGCTAACAATTTCTACCTCTCCCTTCCTCCTAGCGTTAACCAATCAAATTTGAATCACGTCAATGCCTCTTTTCAAAATTGCGTCCCAAAAATGTTACCATTAAAATGAGCAAGAACCAGAGTCTGTCTGTTTCACTATCCGAAAATATATAGTGTTTTTACAATATCTTGGTTATTACTCGTGCAATTTTTGAAATTGAAACATATTATTTATCAGAAGACTATACCCTACCAGTCTATATAATTTCTATGCTAATCTTTCTTGCCGTTCTCATTTCTGTATTTCTCTATGCATATTGGGTTTTCTTTTTCTGAACCACAATATTAATAAACTCTATCTTCACAGATTCATAAAAATTATTATAAGGACTATGGAGGATTTTTTTTTTCTATAACCAGCGGCACTCGAGCTTTCCAGCTCTTTCGGCCCAATGACATGTCATTGCGAGGCTGAAGGGTCAGTGGACTTTCCTTCCAACCCGGTCAGGAGCTTCGCTCCTTCCCATCCACACGGGATTTATGTGCAGAAGCCGTTCAGGTTATTCAGTTAAATTTCCGGTCGTAAACATTTCTTCAAACGCCGACGGCCGGGTTTGAACCATGAACACCTGGTCGCCAGTACAACGTCGTAGCCATTACACCAGCGCGGCTCCCATGGAGGATTTGTTATAAATAATAATATTAATTTTATCACCCCAACCATCCTTTTATTCTGTATAACGAAAGTCATTCTAAGTTTCACTTTCAGTATCGTTCTACCCCATTTCCCCCTTCTCTCAATGTGTTTTTTGAATCGTAGTTAACTGTCTAGCCTAAGGAAAGTGGCGGGACCAAGTGGTCGTGATGTCTCACGCAATATTATAAAAATTCAAACCTCGGTTACCATGCGACTTGAATACAATACAATGCATTAGTTTATTTTTAGATTCATAAAAGGCCTTAGTTTTATTCTTCTCTCACTCTCTTCCCCCCCCCCCCTTTTCTATCAATCCAACGAGCGAAACAAGTATTTGCCACACGCAAACTGTTTCATGTTAGTTTCAATTTCTCAAGGCGGAGTGACGATCACGCCAGCGGTTTTTTTGGGATGAGCTAACATTTTGCTTAGCGCGAACCTTTTTAAAATACAGCTCGACCCGAGGCATCGGTGACGATGACGGGCAATAAACACGGGCGTTGTAATCGTTTTTACTACTTTTTATTTATTTAATTAATTATTAATGTACTTTTGATCAAGGGTATCACTGATCTCACCACAACCCCAGAGATGATAGCCTTCAGTTCCTTTTTTTCCTGTTGTCACTTTCGGCGCGTTTTTTTCTCCTGTGCTTGTTATGAGAACTTCTTTTCGCCTACTGTGAGGTTGCGCAGTAGGGAGCATCGCCACTTGGTACGATCGACAGCTTCATCCACCCAGGTTGCTGGATATATGTCCAGTGCTTTCATGTCTCTCTTGCACACTGCCTTGTAATACTTACGTTAAGTTGTGTCTTATCACCGTAACCGTCTTTTCCTTACCTCTTGTTCCAGTGGTATATCTCTGGTTCATTCTATTAGTTCCACATTGGTAATCTTTTCATACAATTGTAATCCTTCTATTTAAAGCAAGCACAAAGTGCATTGTCAAAAACACAGATCCGCAATCTCTCGGGACAGGCCAGACAGATAAACAAATAATCTTGTTATTAGTGACCATTTCTTCCGTGTTTAAGTTAAGCGACCAGGTGATCAAGGTGCTTTAAATACCCTAGTCTATTATTGTCGCTCCGCTTAGTGTTGACTTTTCTCAAGGATAGGTAACAAAATGCTACCAGTGACTACACCCTGAAATCTTGACCAAGTTTTTGTGATCTAAGAGGAAAGTACACCGACGAAAAAGCAATTACCAGTAAATGAAGGCGAAAAGGAAGATAGTAAAAGGATGGGCAGAAAAAAATTAATGAGCGAATGTGATGTTTCGTCACAGAAGTTACAAACATTAATATGAAAATGAAAGAGCAGAATATAAGTCAAGAAAGGCATGACTTGATCACAAATATTGAAGGCAGGAAAATCAAACGTCTTCACGTCTGGTGCCCTTCAAGGCTATTTTTAAACATTTTTATTTAATATGATCAGAGCATTGTTTGGATGTTTCAAATCTTTGAGCCATTCGTTCACTAGGTTTCAGATGACTTAGGAAGCTGAAATTGTGCACACGACTCTCTATCGTCGTACATTTTAAACTATCTCAATTAAAAGGAACCTCGAGTAACTTGCCCCTAGCCCGCAATCCAAAAATTAAAAAGTCGAAAAAGTCATACAGAGTTTTTACAAGAATACAGCCGTTAAAGGATCACATAACTTGGTGACGTTGTTCGCAAAATTGTGAACAAGATCACATAACTTGGTGACGTACATAAAATTGTGAAAAGAATCGCAGAACTGGGTGACGTACACAAAATTGTGAACAGGATCACATAACCTGATGACGTACACAAAATTGTGAACAGGATCAAATGATTTTTTTCAATTTTTAGGAGCCTACATTTTAAAATACAAATGTTTGGTTTGGAAACATGTTTTTTTTTTCGTTTCTTGTTGTAACTTCTTATCGACTATCTATCAGCGCTATCTCTATGTAAAGCTTTTCTTTCTATGTTATTTCTGCCCGTTGTTTTCCTTTTCATACGAAAATTATTCCAGGAGTCACCTAAATCTCCGCTGGAGGAAAGCTAACTCAATTTGTGGAGGCGAAAATTATTTCTCATACGGCTAAGAAAACATCTTTATCCTCAGACTGACGCATGCGCGACGAAGCGTTCCTCCCTCTTGATGGAGAGTGAAAATCAATCCGCACTCTCGACCCATCAGTGGTCATTTGTGAACAAGGTTAAAGGTCGTGTATCAAGTAGAGGCGCTAGCTAAGAGATTCGGGTCCCGCGGAAGGGAAATTAATTCGGCAGATGAGATATTTACGGCTAGAGCCCTGGGCAAGTTAACAGTAATTTTTCAATATTTTCACATCTGAAACCTTCCATTTTGTGCTCACTTCTATATTTGTCTTCATGGAATTTCTATTACTTTCTCCACCAGTGCATATTATTTCCTAAAGTAACTAAATTTAAAAAAATGCCTGCGCTAAACATACCCGTACGACTTTGTGTTTCTCTTTTATATTTTAACACCTTTATTGTTTTAAATGGGAGCCACGCTGGTGTAATGGCTTCGGCGTTGTACTGGCGACCAGCATGGTTGTCGGCGTTGATTTTTACTAAATTTGACTGAATAGCCTGAACGGTCCTGTGAAAACACCCTGAAAGGAGCGAAGCTTCTGAAAAAAGTTACCCCATACATGTCATTGGGCCGAAGGCTGAAAAGCAAGTTAGTAAGAAAAAAAAAAAAAAAAAAAAAATTGTTTTAAATAGCTGTAAGTACCCGGCGTTGTCCAGATTTCTAGTAACGGTTAATGAAACTTCTGAAAAGTTACATACGTTACAATTAGTACATTTGACTACACCGTGACATATTTACTAATCGTTATGAGCGTTGTTTGGATGTTTCATGTCCTTGGTTCACTAGATTTCAGACGATTTAAGGAGCTGAAATTTTGCACACGACCCTCAATCGTGGTACATTTTAATCTTTTACAATTTAAAGAAACCTCCAGTAACATGTCGTACAAAAATAAAGCCAAAGAAATTATAGGCGTTATTCAAGATTACAGCTGCGAAAGGATCACATGACTTGGTGACGTTGTGTACAAAATCGTGAACAGGATCGCAGAACTTTGTGACGTACTTAAACTTGTGAATAGGATCACTGAACTTAGTGTCGTTGTGCACATACATTCGCTCCAACGTCAAGGCACGGATCTTCACAACCCGTCAAAGGCAGGCATCCAGTGTAGACCACAAGCTCTTAATCCACAGAATAGTAGCAAGCTGGTATTACACACTGGTACCTCCAACTTGTACCACGAACTTGTATCATCTACTTGTATCACGAACTGTAGAAGAAAACAAATGCTGATTTTTGCTCGGCTATTTACCGCTGAGATGCATTCGATGTTTTAAGTTGCCTAGATGAATGATTTTTTTAACGTCGGGAGCAACAGTCCAATTACTGAATTTTTATGGATTTGGTAATAAAAATAAAAGTGGATCCTAAAAACGTGTGTTTTCCTTTACTTGTTTACAAGAGCTTTTTGCCTCTTGTGGGGAGGCACGATTCTTTCAACCTAGACTGAAGTCCGTTGGTTATGTCATTCACACACGTGAGCTCTTGTACAGTATCGATACACCATAAACACTGAAAAGGACTACTAGTGTCTATCAACTAGCATGGAGAAGCGCTGACAAGGGCTTGTCCTGAAAAGGGCCACTCCTAAAAATTACTACTAGCGTTTGCTTGCTTATTTACTTAGCCGTTTCTCTTCAACCATTGGGTATAGAAGCTTGTCAGAGAAAATAAATACATTTTACACACATAAAGGTATGTTTCAGGCACTCGTGAGAAATAAAGGAGTAGAAAACTAGACAACAACAAAATAACAACAGAAGGGAAAGGCTTATCGGAGAATCGAACCCATGACCTTCCGAACAGCATCACCGCCTAGCTACGGAAGTGAATCACACTATCCTCTCTACCAACTAGGCATCACAAAAAAGTGTTTCGTGGACAGCGGTCATTAGCGCGATTTTCAACACGTAAGACTGGATATGTAGTTAGGGGCGATCCAGCCTAATTAATGACGCAATCACTTCTGTGGTCCCCCTATTATACAGTATAGGTCAGATTACAGAAGACAAAGACCTTAATACTGTGTCTAGTAAATGATAGAAGAATAATAACAGTACAGGACAGAGGGTAGGTTTGGTATTGTATAAACAGTTAAACTAATAATGAAGAAAAACCCGAGGCCTGTAACAGAGATAACGTCATACTATCCTATCCGCTGTATTTCTCATGGCCTGGTTCCAATCTATTCCTCGGTTCTTCAGGGATTGTTTAACTTTGTCCTTTCAGTGGACTGTGAGTTGTCCTGGAGTTGCGGATCTTGCTAGCATTTGCAATTTTGATAAATACTAATCACAGAAACGGACTAACATACTATAGCATGATGAAGCTAATCCTTCAGGATGTAGGGTCAGGAGACCTTAATTGGAGCTTAATTCCAAATTTTAATAAACACCTGAAGACACAAAGGTTGATAATAGCCACTTTACACCTCACACTGAAAGTGAATAGATTTATCTTTTGCCCATTCCTATACCTAACGTGCATCGTAACAAAAAATGGAAGAAAAGAACTAAACAAATTAATCTATCATCATTATCGGGAACTGTTTGATGTCATCATCATCATCAGGTACCATCTCCACATCGAGGGTCGGCTGCAATGGATCTCCAGCGTTTTCTGTCTCTTGTCTTAATGGTGCTCTCTGATAAATTCTTTCCTGTCCATCTCTTGTCTTAATGGTGCTCTCTGATAAATTCTTTCCTGTCCATCTCTTGTCTTAATAGTGTTCTCTGATAAATTCTTTCCTGTCCATCTCTTGTCTTGATGGTGCTCGCTGATAAATTCTTTCCTGTCCATCTCTTGATGTTATCTTCCCTCTGATCCTTCCATTTTGGTCTTCAGCTAACTGTTATGTGTTATTTATTATATGGCAAACATATTTTAGAGGTTTAATTTAACTTTGGTCTCTTTCATTAATTATCTTTTCACTCCTAGCTTTTCTATGACCTCTATTTGTTAATTAGTTAGTTTTTTGTGTGTGTTGTTTTGTCTTTCCACGAGATACTTCCATTCTTCTAAATGTCAACATGTCAAGGGCTTCAATTTTTGTCATCCAGCTGTTTGTTCATTGCCCAAGTTGATACATCATAGAATAATGAAGAGTATAAATAGCACTTACTGACTCAGTTTTAATTTGTGAGTTAATTGTTTTGATGTTTGTATGTATCTCATGTTGTTGAATATAGCTTTAGCTATTGCTGTTTGTCGTAAATTTATTTTGAGAGAAAGAGTCTTAGAAATAGTGGTCCTGTTTAGAGTCTTCGATGTCCCGCCCCAGATGTAGCGAGGTTAGCTGATAGCAAATATTCCCACTGATCGCCGGACTTGAAGCCTAAGAGTTCTTGTGTTTTATTATATAAAAAGAAGTCTATGGGATGGCACTGACACAATTCAACACAGGGGTGAGGATGGAGTGATCTCTTTAATTTCGCTGCTGGAGGTAAAATTCCTTCAAGGCGTGATGATAGCCACTGACCGGTAGGTTTTAAATCTAGTGAGGAAAAACTAGGCCCAGTCACAGTTCAGGTAAATATGTACTCTCTCACAGTAGGGCAGTAAATAAAATATCGCTACTGGCACTGTTCATCTTCCAGTTTATCTTACAGATTGTAATTTAATTTGATGGTTTCTTTTTAAATATTCTTGGGTAGGCTTTCTTTCATGTAATTATGATAGCTAGGCCGCATCGGACCGCCACAAGATTAAATTTAAAATGTTTCATCAATATGTCTGGAAGTTTTAAGATGATTTCTTTATTGCTGGGATCGCAGGTTACGATCACTCTGTATGAAAGAAAAAAACCATGTAATATACCGAAAAATCAAATAACATTCTAAAGCGCGATGAATTTCCCGTTAAGACTATAATATACTCTCGCGTATTTAATTATATATTTAAGAAGACACTTCGCGAGTTTAAAAGGTTAAAACACACATCTATATATATATATGACTTAACTCAATTAGTTATAAATTCCTTCGCGACTTTTAAAAGTTAATTTAAGCATTTAAGCATCTATTATCTTTTGAAATAATATAATAGATATATCATTACATTTACAACTGGTTTTTTTGAGATGGTTTAATTTAATAGATTTAAATTAACACAAAATCCAGTGAAATAGAATGAATGAACTAGACCACTGATCACTTTACACAATTATATTTTACCGTTTTGCACAGAATATAATTCACTGCAAATATATATGAAAATCCAGGGGAAAATCTAACACGATTTCAAATATAGCTAGTGCTTCTGTCGAGGTCTGGCCAACGAGTGATAAAATGCATTTCTTCATGGTCTGTATATATCTAAAATGGAATGTAAGATGAGTGGGACATGTTAGAATTTGACACCTTTTTAGATCTCAGGAGACTTTCGGAGATCTGACCGCCAGACTAAAGAGAGATGCCACCCCTGGTTTTCCGTATCTCCGTTCGCTGCGTGCGCGTCGGCTTTCCCGTTCGCTCCCACTGCGATCGCTTCTGTGGTTAACACCGAGATGCGAAATACCGGCAGGAAACTTGCGTCGCTCGTTTCAGGGACCACTACTGCCTTTTTGATAGCGTGCCGCTAGTCTTTCCTGAGATTCCCCCCGTGTCTTTGATCGTGGTCGCTACTATCGTGTGATGCTGGCAACTCCCCCCACTGACCAAGTTAATGAAAATAACTGCATGTGGTAGGGTGGGCGAGATGATGATGATGATTATATTGTGGTGTGTGATATCACTCTCTTGTCACACTCGCACCGACCCGAACAACAATAAAACTCTTGATTCTAGAGGCAGGGGCTATATTTATTTTTACAGCCCATTCAATGACAAAGCAAACATTAAACAAATAAACTAGCGAACATCACAAAACCCAACAAAACAAAACACCCAACAGTGCCCGATGCTAATCTGAAGAAGCAAACAAAGCACAGAATAGTTAAAATCATAATATAATACTGAATGAGAAACACCACGCTCTCACCTGTCAAACTGTCCTACGCCGCCACCTGTGTCGTGAGAAATTCTAATCCACATATATAAATTAAAACGTAAATGTAAAGCCTAACGAATTACTTCAATAACAGGAAAAAGAAAAGGTAAAAAAGAACAGTGCTGTCACAATGACTGTACTCGAAATCCCCCTTGTTTTCTACTTCGACTGCAAATTGTAACGTTTCACGTTGATAGTAAAGGCCTTCTGCAGCATACACGCGTTTCCCCAACACAATAAAATGTGTACTCCAATTCTAAGAAAAACCTTGAGATACGCAAGTTGACCTAGATTTAAAATTCCATTCATGTCCTTTTATACACTACGTAGCCAAAAAAAAAACGAAAGACAGATGGACTAAAGATAGAAAGAAGGGAGGGCTGAAAGCAGGGACACATGTAACACTAAACACGCGTCGCGCGATACACAATTGCTGCCATCACGCGTGTAAGGCCACATGCACTAGTTTTTTTCAAATCGAGGCGTGGTAACCATTAGGGAGGAAAATACTGGTGAAAATTGTTTCAGATGAAGATAGCAGTTGGCCTACCGCTCTGAACTCAGTGTTTGTTATGTATTGTGCTCAGTGTAGAAATAGAGTATAAATTAGTTCTGAAGTAGGAGGTACAACCTTCTTGTTTCAGGGACTGTGGTCCTAAAGCTATTGAGCAGTACCTGGTCAGAGCTTTGCTGAATCCAGAGGCGGACAGCTTACTCCTTGGTCCATATAGCAAACAGTGAGGTGTCTCCAGAACACAGGGGAGCAATCGAGCAGAGGAGTCTTTTCCTGCCGCCATCACGAAAGTTAAGCCTATGTGGCCAGCGGAGCTCAACATTATGTATACCCCCTTAAACTGACATTGTATTAAAATAAGAGGGGAAATTAATTGTTTTAATGAACGGAACTGAGAACATCTCCAATACTAGTTCCAACAGAAATAAACACTTGAAGTCATGATGACAAATACCAACATAGCTTGAAAAAACAACACCAGTATTACCTCATATTACTACTACACAACTGACACACATATGATAAAATTAATAAAATATGTCACTACAAGATTCATATTGATAAATTCTATATATATATAACTTATAATTGAAATTGATTGTGATTCCTGGTTCACTTTGTATTTGAATCAGGACACATATATATTAATGAAAAGTAATTAATACATATTGATATTTGAAAATTTACCAGTGACTCGTTTAAGATAGTCTCATAGAATGTTCCATGTATGTGAGTGTCACAGTGTTGTCAAGTGTGGTGGAATAAATTAAATTGTTTATCTGTCTGTTGTTGTTGTGACTTACACTTCATCATATACATACCCTAGACATATAACGTAGTCATCACAATATTCCAGAATAATTCTGACTGAGGTATACATATGTGGCAGCAAGTAAGGTTATCTGTAAAACACTACACCTATTAGATACAGATACCTTCACAGCTGATCTCAGTCAGTACACTAAGTCCCCTATAGATATTTATAAAATCCCACTTTACCACATATATTGGGGTCCGGTCCGGGATATTGAACTTTCTCCTGTTATATATATTGGGAATTATAAGAATTAAAAGGTATCCTTGGGTGGAATTAAATAAGGTTGAGCTCTCAGTGCCTGTGGTGTCATTAAATAAATAATTATAGATTATATTGTTTAGTTAGATATTATTTACATTTACCTGTTAGAAAATGGCGGACCTGGCCAAATTTCGATCTGCTGCTGTACAGACTGCGAAAGAGTTAGGAATGGACGGGCAAATTATGATTTCTTATGTCACTGCTGAATGTGACAAATATATTGAACGGGAAGAAAGAAGATTAGAAAAAGAGGCCGAAAGAAAGTTAGAGGCTGAAAAGGAAATTAAGAAGATACAATTTGAGGCTGAGACTAAGAGGTTGCAGATTGAGGCTGACAAAGAGGCTAAAGCATTGGAAGCCGAGGAAAGAAGATTGACTGCAGAGAGGGAAGCAGAAAAGGAGGAGAAGAGATTACAAAGGGAACATGAGTTACGACTAAGGGAGTTTGAGTTTCAAGGCCATGCTCCTGAAAATGGTGCCAGTCCCTTTACCTCTGATGCCACTGCTAGTCAGGGAGCCTCAACCTCGGCTATGAATTTTCATTTAGATCATTTTGTTGAGAAAGACGATGATATTGAGAGCTATCTAAATAGATATGAACTATTAGCTACCACATATGGGTTAGAGAGAGAAAGGTGGAGCTTAAAGTTATCTCAAGGACTTCGTGGGGCAGCTTATGAAGTTTTTGCTAAAATGAGCAGAGGTGATCAGGAAAATTATGACATGCTAAAGCAGGCTCTTTTGTTAAGATATGAAAAGAACGCAGAATTTTATAGGAAAAAATTTAGGAATGCTAAACTACTGTCAGGTGAAACCTATCACCAGTTCTCTGCACGAATAGAGACATACTTGGAGAAATGGACTTCTCTGGGGAAAACCCAAGATCTTAAGGAAATGATCCTTATAGAACAATTAAGAGAGTCCATGGCTCCAGACCTGAGAAAGTTTCTCATGGAACAAGGTGCAGAGAGGCTGGGTGAGTTGCTAAATGTTGCTGAAAGGTATCAAGCAGCTCAAGCAGAGGTAACAGGTAATAAAAAGAAACAGGTGGATAATTTTAGGGCACCACAGAACTTTAATAAATTTGATCCTAGGGATCAAAACAAAGGTAAGCACCAGTTTGATAGGCCACGGTATGACAATAAAAATAAAACCCCACAATTCGATGAAAGGAAATATGATGAAAGAAAATCTTTCAACCAAGGAAAAAGGTGGTGTAAAAATTGTCAGATGGACAATCATGACACTGACCGTTGCAGAAGGAAACCTGTGTATATGGCCACCCTTCAGGTCAGGTCGACCTCAAGACAGGAGGAGGATATTATGTTGGATACCACTCCAGAAGAGATGAGGAAGGCACAGGCTGGGGATAAGACCCTCAAGCCTTGTTTCAGGAAATTGTCAACTTGTCATACAACTCCAGGCAAGGGAGATTTTTACATGAAAAACAAGTTGATGTATAGGAAGACTGGAGCTAGATCCAAAGGTCAGGGACAGCTGGTACTTCCTAAAAGATATAGGACAGAATTAATAAGGAGCCTACATGTGAAACCAGATGGGGACCATGAGAAAATAGGTACCATCATCCAAAAGGTGGCTCACAATTATTATTGGCCCAAGGCAAGATGGGACATTGAGAATTTTGTGGAAAGGTGTAGCATAGCACATGAGGGAACACCCACAAGTGGGAACATTGATCAGGACCTGGACACGCCACGGGGCAAAATTAGGCCTGACAATAAAAGAAATATAAATTTGATAAAGTGGACCAAAGGGAATGGGAAGCCCCTTTTCACGGACAAGCTTCACTTAACTGTTTTACAATGGCCACTATGCGGAGAGTGCAAAAAGATGTCTTACCCCAGGATAAGCCGAAAATCCCTCAATCGGACTTAAACAAACTGGAGGAAGAAGATGTAGAGAGGAAATCTCTCATCAAGAATTTTAAGTGGGGAGAAAGCCCCAAAAGAAAAATTGGTAGCGGTCGTTTTGTGCATGATAATTCTGGGAAGAAAAATCATCACTATAGAGCTTCGAGTGGAAGAGACCATATCGGTGCATGGACAAATAGGTCCACAAAATTAAAGGTCCATATGTAGCTCTGTTAAGAACGTGGACTGATGAAAAAGCAGAGGAAAATATCACATCCTCATACCAATATGTGAATGAGCTGACCACTCGTTTAAAAACTGGCTGGAAACTTGCCAATGAAAATTTGAAACAAGCCAGGAAGAAACATGCTGCCTATTATAACAGGAAGGCGAAAGACAGAGATTTGGCTGTGGGAGAGAAGGTACTGCTTCTTCTCCCCGGGAGTCAGAATAAGTTACAGATTGGATGGCAAGGTCCATATACAGTTCTAGAGAAGGTGTCTAGAACAAATTATAAGATAGATAAGAAGGGGAAAGAAAAAATCTATCATGTGAATCTCCTGAAGAAATATTTGGAAAGAGAACATCAGGAAGAGACACATTTGTTGACCTTGTCTATCGCCATGGAGATGAAAAAGGAACCACTTTCATCATTTGAATATCCATTACACCCCTGTGAGACAGCGGCACAGGTGAAAATCAGTACACATTTAACGAAAACTCAGAAAGAGAGAGTGCAACAGGTTCTAGATACTCATACAGAGGTGTTAACAGACCGACCTGGGCATACAAACTTATTGGAATATGATATGAAACTGATAGACCCCACACCTGTCTGTATGAAACCATATTCGATTCCTTTTGCTAAGGAGAAAGCTTTGAAGGAAGAGATAGACTATTTGTTGAAGGAAGGAATTATTTCACACAGTGAATCTTCGTATAGTTCCGGTGTTGTACTCTTAAGGAAGCCCTCTGGAGAACATAGACTCTGTATAGATTACAGGAGACTGAATGCTATTACAGAAGGACAGGTGGATCCATTGCCGGATACAAATCAGCTGTTTGCCAGACTAAATAAAGCTAAATATTTCTCAAAAGTGGATCTGAGTAAAGGATACTATCAGATTCCAGTAAAGCCTGAGGTTAGACCATACCTAGCTTTTAGTACCTCAGAAGGACACTATGAGTTTAATAGATTGCCATTTGGATTGAAGAATGCGCCTAGTGTCTTCTCTAGGATGATGAGAAAATTATTGGACCCTCTGAATAATCCATGTATCACAAATTTCATGGATGATATCCTTATAGCAACAGAAACATTTGAGGAACACATTGACTCTCTGAACATGCTGTTTAATCGACTTAGGGAAGCGAATTTAACAGCCCGACCAACCAAATGTTGCGTTGGATGTAAAGAATTGGAATTCCTGGGACACACAGTTTATCAGGGAAACATGACCCCTGACCCAAAGAATTTAGAGAAACTAAAGAAAGCCCCGAGACCACAAACCAAGAAAGACGTGAGATCCTTTGTCTCATTATGTGGTTTCTACCAAAAGTATATCAAAAACTTTAATTCCATATGTGCACCGTTAACTGATTTGACACGTAAGGGAAATCCAGATCGAATTACATGGACACCACAATGTGAAATGGCTTACCAGGAATTGAAGGAAAAGCTAACAAGCAAACCTATTTTGAAATTACCTGACTTAAGTCAGAATTCATTGTAAGGACGGATGCCAGTAATATTGGGTTAGGTGCAACTCTGCTACAGAGATCAGATGCATTGGATGGGGAATTAAGCCCAGTGGCATATGCTAGCAGAAAGTTGAATAAAGCTGAAATCAACTACTCAACTAGCGAAAAAGAATGTCTTGCAGTAATATGGGCAATAAAGAAATTCAATATTTATCTGTATGGGAAGGCATTTAAGTTGCAAACGGATCACAAACCTTTATCGTTTCTAGCACAGGCTAGGCATGAGAACTCGAGATTACTCCGTTGGTCTTTATTGATGCAGCCATTTGAGTTTAGCATAGAGTATATAAGTGGAAAAACAAATCTGGGAGCGGATTTTTTAAGCCGCCATCCGTGTGATGAGAATCACCCTAAAACCCAGGAATAATAATAAATTTCTCTATGTGTATATAGAATTATAGACTGACATATAACGTCTGTTTTAAGTGGGGAGGATTTGTCGTGAGAAATTCTAATCCACATATATAAATTAAAACGTAAATGTAAAGCCTAACGAATTACTTCAATAACAGGAAAGAGAAAAGGTAAAAAAGAACAGTGCTGTCACAATGACTGTACTCGAAATCCCCCTTGTTTTCTACTTCGTCTGCAAATTGTAACGTTTCACGTTGATAGTAAAGGCCTTCTGCAGCATACACGCGTTTCCCCAACACAATAAAATGTGTACTCCAATTCTAAGAAAAACCTTGAGATACGCAAGTTGACCTAGATTTAAAATTCCATTCATGTCCTTTTATACACTACGTAGCCAAAAAAAAAAAAAAACGAAAGACAGATGGACTAAAGATAGAAAGAAGGGAGGGCTGAAAGCAGGGACACATGCAACACTAAACACGCGTCGCGCGATACACAATTGCTGCCATCACGCGTGTAAGGCCACATGCACTAGTTTTTTTTTTCAAATCGACAGTGAAAAAAAAAACACTACCCATACCAGAGTTAGGTTTTAAAAAACTTACAAAATTCTTATTAGGAAATATGACATTATACTGGTTTACGTTTGAAAACATGACAGTACCCAGACACCCTAAAGTTTGGAAGTGAGGAGGTAGTAACAGCACGACTATCCTAGAAGAAAATGCATATTGGCTCCATTAAATATATATATTTGGGTTCCTTAGGACTTGCTGACAAATAATATGTTAAACGTTACGCAAATAGTCTAGGAATTAACAAATTATAGCCAAAAGAAAATAGTGAGGGTGTCAGACAACACCAAATTCAGAATCGCTCAGTGGCAGAATTTCACCCCACCATTGTACGGGAAATAGGCTGACATGTTACCTCCTATTTGATTGGCGGAAAATAAATGTAAGGCTAAACACGATTAGTCGGACTATAAATACTACTTCTTTGTTGTTAGGGGAAACGTGAGAAGGGTAATATTTTTTGAAAAGTAGGTAAACATGGCATGATTGGTTAGAGCTGCCAATATACTCAATTCAGGGCGTCTGTTCCGGGCCACATCTTGTAATAAACCTACTAAGAAACAGTGCGTTGAGCACCAGTGCATATTGTTATAAATAAAAGCCTGGGACATCGGCAGATCGAAGTTGTGCTATATTCATTGCCATTCAACGTCACTGTGTAATATTTCCATGAATTGTGGTAAGCTTGAAAGGTTTGATATCTTTTTAATGAAAATTGAATGTAAATTGATAAATTATGTCTGTATATATGTGTGGTTCAGTAGCGAACTTGAGGTAAAGCCTATATAATGCTCCAGCCTGAACAGAAGGTGTCGGAGGAAAGTGAAACTAAATGGAATTGCCAAACAGTACACTGACACCTATATTATTGACTAGAAAGAAATAATGCTGGAATTGCAGAGGCGTGGTAACCATTAGGGAGGAAAATACTGGTGAAAATTGTTTCAGATGAAGATAGCAGTTGGCCTACCGCTCTGAACTCAGTGTTTGTTATGTATTGTGCTCAGTGTAGAAATAGAGTATAAATTAGTTCTGAAGTAGGAGGTACAACCTTCTTGTTTCAGGGACTGTGGTCCTAAAGCTATTGAGCAGTACCTGGTCAGAGCTTTGCTGAATCCAGAGGCGGACAGCATACTCCTTGGTCCATATAGCAAACAGTGAGGTGTCTCCAGAACACAGGGGAGCAATCGAGCAGAGGAGTCTTTTCCTGCCGCCATCACGAAAGTTAAGCCTATGTGGCCAGCGGAGCTCAACATTATGTATACCCCCTTAAACTGACATTGTATTAAAATAAGAGGGGAAATTAATTGTTTTAATGAACGGAACTGAGAACATCTCCAATACTAGTTCCAACAGAAATAAACACTTGAAGTCATGATGACAAATACCAACATAGCTTGAAAAAACAACACCAGTATTACCTCATATTACTACTACACAACTGACACACATATGATAAAATTAATAAAATATGTCACTACAAGATTCATATTGATAAATTCTATATATATATAACTTATAATTGAAATTGATTGTGATTCCTGGTTCACTTTGTATTTGAATCAGGACACATATATATTAATGAAAAGTAATTAATACATATTGATATTTGAAAATTTACCAGTGACTCGTTTAAGATAGTCTCATAGAATGTTCCATGTATGTGAGTGTCACAGTGTTGTCAAGTGTGGTGGAATAAATTAAATTGTTTATCTGTCTGTTGTTGTTGTGACTTACACTTCATCATATACATACCCTAGACATATAACGTAGTCATCACAATATTCCAGAATAATTCTGACTGAGGTATACATATGTGGCAGCAAGTAAGGTTATCTGTAAAACACTACACCTATTAGATACAGATACCTTCACAGCTGATCTCAGTCAGTACACTAAGTCCCCTATAGATATTTATAAAATCCCACGTAAGGTGTTGTGCGTGGGGCTGGCAATCTCACCATGTAACACAGATTGCTACCGAAACACTACTGCCCTAGCATATGAATACTTAATATGGAGGCAAACCACACTGTTGGCCCCATGCTCCCTCAGGAGCGGAGAAGAGAAATATATACCTTGAAGTGAGCCCACGTGCTCTCACAACCATTCCTCACATAACCATAATTAAATAATCATAAAATGGACATAAAATAATATTCAACTATATGTACAACAAATACTCTCAGTAATGAGAATAAGCTACTACCTCGTAACCGATCCACATCAGTATTCGTTACTGCATTCTGAAGCATGTCGTATGTGACGACTGGTGCGCCTGGCAACAAGCGTGTCGTATATGACCACTGGTGCGACTGGGAATCTCATCACATGAAACACATCGTTACCGAAACAACCACTGCAATAGCATAAACATGCTTCTTGTCGGCTTGTGATAGACACCAGCCACATTGGTGTTTCCATGCTCCGCCGGGAGCAACCAGAGAAACACATGTCTCAACAAAGGAGTGGCCTCGCGCTCTCCAGAAATCTAAATACATATTCTCACCTCACAGTAACCCATTAAATATACAGTAGAATTATCAATAAACGTGAAATACACTAAATTACTCTTACATAAAGAATACAATATAATTATTCTCGACTTAAGCCAAACTGGGACTAAATACACAACGTGCCACATGGCGTAACATTTACCAAGAAAACTCTCTCTTTCCTTTACTGGGGAACATTATCTTTATCTGCTTCCCACCCCCGTCTCAATTCACACAATATAAAACTGCGTAACATTAAGTGATAACTAAGAGTGTTACCGCAGATCCCTCGCGCCGCTTTTATACAATCACCACGTGGCTCTCCCTGTTGCCATCTTCCCAACTAGTTAATATTATCTAAATTGCAGTTTCTGATAACATTTCTGTCCAGTTTCATGTATAAAACACTCTCCTACTAAATTTGCCCGGTCTGATGGATGAAATACTTGATACTAAATTCTCACATCTGGATTTAGGCTTTGCGTGCCTAATAAAACCTATCAAACATTATTTTCACTCATCTATCATTTCAAGACTAAATTTTAATGTCCTAAAAAGACATTTCCTTTGGAAACACATCTATCTATATCACTCAACATTAAAATAGCCACATCGATATTATTTCCGAATTAAATAAAACTAATTCTAATTTAAATTAACTCACGTGTTCAAGGCATTTACAGCTTGGCTCTGTCGTCTGTTCTCTCTGGCGGCTGTGGCAAAATAGGCCCGCTTGTAGTTCGCTATCTCTTTTTATAGGCACTAGGCTAATCACTCAACTACTGCGTGCTGGGCGTATTAATCTTGGCTACTGTTGCGTGCATATTTTGACGCACATTTTACAAAAATCGATATGGCTATTTGATATGGAAAAAATATAGACATTCATTCATTTGTGTATGAAAATGCTGTCTATGGTAAAAGCGAGAGAATCCATGTTTGATTCACACTTTTGATTATAGGAGTAATCGTTCTTGATATTGATCCGGCGCATGGATTGCTCTTACGTTTGTACTTATTTTTTAGGGCCAGAAAATATATTAATTTGCTTATTATGTTTATGGCCTGAATTCATATGTATTACATATTATTAGTACAAGTAGAATCAGTCCTATATTGTATATTTTGGATGGGTAGGAGGGACTAGATTCTTATTATTCCGGTCTAGCGGAAGTATGAGTTGTCTTGACAAGTCGTGATGAGTTCCGATGTACCGTGATAATGGCTGGTACGCACTTTTCAAAGGGCTGGTAGATTGTTAAGGAAATATAATTCAGGAAGTGGTTTTCTTCTAAAGGAGATGGTATCTCTACTATAGTTTATGTTAGAGACTCTCCTAAGGTACGGTACAATGTATAATTCGGACTCCATGTATTGCCAGACCCTATTTTGATGATCTCATGTCGATTCGACCTAGATGGAACATTGTGCTTCGTATCGCTAGGGTCGTGTTTTGTATCGACAAAGATGACAGACTTTCCTACAGCGGTTATGGCTACGTGAATTAACCTGATCATCGTAGAGCTGTATGGAAACATTTATGAAATCAGTTATATACCCATTATAAATTAACTCTGGCTTATATTCTCCTTCCTATGAATGAGTGAACGACAACTCAGGGAGGCGGCCATGTTAGATTTCGGTCATCATATGTTTTGATCACTGCCAAGAGAACAGATTATTTATCCTATTATCGGACAGTGACAGGGAGATCTCAATCTTGCTAGAAACCCCCTCTTTCGTGGTTTCATAATATATGCTACAAACTATGGACGTCAAGTAACCTTGGTTATTTACCGATCTGCCTTCACTGACGCGTGTCGTGAAATATTCTAATCCACATATATAAATTATCAGGTAAATATAAAGCCTAATAAATACATTTAATAAAGAAAAGAGCAATGGTAAAATAACAGTGCTGTCACAAGGAATGTACTCGAAATCCCCTTTGTTTTATGCTTCGTCTGCAAATTGTAACGCTTTCACGTTGATAGTAAAAGCCTACTATATTATTACCCGCTTTCTTCAATGAAACGTATGCTGTATTTCTTGCAAAAACATTGAGATACCAAGCTGAACAATGACCTAATTTTAATATTTCATTCATTCCATTTTATACACGGCGTAACTAAAGACAGATGGACTAAAGGATAGAGAGAAGGGAGAGGCATAAAGCCGAACACGTGCAACACAAAACACGCGTCGCGCGATACACAATTACTACTATCACGCGTGTAAGGCCACATGCACTAACTTTTTCGGACGGACAGTGATAAAAACACTAACCTTCCCAGAGTTAGGTTTTTAAATACTGAAAAACTCTTATTAGAAAGATGACAATAGATGGGTTTACGTTTGAAAACATTACAGTACCCAGACAGCACATCTTCGAAACAGGAGGTAGAAGGAATTGCATATTTTGAACGCAGCATTTTAGCTCTATTAAATATATGTATATTTGGGTTCCTTAGGGCTTGCTGACAAAGAATATGTACAACGTTATGCAAATAGTCTAGGAATTAACAAGTTATAGCCAACATAAAATGATGGTGCTGTCAGACAACACCCAAAATCAGAATCGCTCAGTGGTAGATTTTTTTACACCACCATTGTACGGGAAATGGGCCACAAGTTACATTTGAACTGATTGGCTGGAATGATATGTAAGGCTAAACACGATTGGTCGGACTATAAATACTATCTTTGGTTGTTAGGGGAGACGTAGGAAGTTAAAATTTTTTCAAACACTTGTCGAAACGTGGCTCCATTGGCCAGACTCGCTGATATACTCACTTAGGAGCGTTAGTTCGAGACCACTAGTTCAAATAAGCTTGATAAAGCAACAGTGCGTTGAAGCCAGCCCATATTTTTGCTAAATAAAAGCCTGGAACATAAGCAGATGGGAATTTGTGCCAGTATTTGTGCCAGAATTCATTGCTAATCAACGTATCTGTGTTTGTTTCCATGAATTGTGGTAAGCTTGAAACATTCAGTATCTTTTAATGAAAATTGAATGTGAATTGTTAATTTATGCCTGTATATATGTGTAGTTCAGTAGCAAACATGATGTAAAGCCTATAATGCTCCAGCCTGAACAGAAGGTGTCGGAGGAAAGTAAAACGGCATGGAATGGCCAAACAGTACACTGACACCTAGATGATTGACTAGAAAGAAATAATGCTGGAAGTGCAGAGGCGTAGTAACCATTAAGGAGGTTAATACTGGTATAAAGTATTTCAGATGAAGCTGACAGTTGGCCTAACGCTCTGAACTCAATGTTTGTGATGTATTGTGCTCAGGGTAAAAAGAGAGTATAAATTAGTTATGAAGTAGAAGGTACATCCTTCTTGTTTTCAGGGACCGTGGTCTTGATGGTATTGAGCAGCACCTGGTCAGAGCTTTGCTGAATCCAGAGTCGGACAGCATACTCCTTGGTCCATTTAGCTATCAGTGAGGTGTCTCCAGAGCACAGGGGAGAAATCGAGCAGAGGAGTCTTTTCCTGCCGCCATCACGCAAGATAAGCTGATGTGGCCAGCTGAGCTCAAAATTATGTACCCCCATCTTAAAATAACATTGTAACATAAACTTAAGAGGGGAAGTAAATTGTTTTAATATCAGGAACTGAGAACATCTCCAATACTAGTTCCAATAAAGACAAACTATTGAAGTCATGATGACAAATACCAACAGAGCTTGAACAAAACAAAACCAGTATTACCTCATATTACTACTACACAACTGACACACATAGGATACTTTTAATAATATATGTCACTACAATATTCATATTGATAAATTCTGTACATATAACTTGTAAGTAAAATTGATTGTGATTCCTGGTTCCCTTTGTATTTGAATCAGGACACATATTCATTCATAACAGCAATGAATACATATTGTTATTTGAAAAGTTATCAGTGACTCCTTTAAGATATCCTTTAGAGTGTTATATGTATGTGAGTGTCACAGTGTTGTCAAGTGTGGTGGAATAAATTAAATTGTTTATCTGTCTGTTGTTGTTATGACTTACACTTCATCATACACATACCCTAGACATACAACGTAGTCATCACACTATTCCAGAATAATTCTGACTGAGGTATACATATGTGGCAGCAAGTAAGGTTATATATAATACACTACTCTTATTAGATATATATATACCTTCACAGCTGATCTCAGTCAGTACACTAAGTCCCCTATACATATTTATAACATCCCACTTCACCACATATATCGGGGTCTCGCTCTTGGGATTTTGAATCTTTCCCTATTAAAAATATTGGGGGTAATTCACTTCAGGGAATATAAGAATTAAAAGGTATCCTTGGGTGGAATTAAATAAGGTTGAGCTCACGGTGCCTGTGTTGTCCATTAGATATATATGTAGAGATTGAATTGTTGGTTAGACATTGTATAAATTTACCTGATAGACAATGGCGGACCTGGCCAAATTTCGATCTGCTGCTGTTCAGACTGCAAAAGAGTTAGGATTAGATGGGCAAGTTATGGTTGCCTATGTCACTACGGAATGTGACAAATTTATTGAACGCGAAGAAAGAAGGTTTGAAGCCGAAAGAAAGTTAGAGGCTGAAAGGGAAATTAAGAAGTTACAATTTGAGGCTGAGGCTGAGACTAAGAGGTTGCAGATTGAGGCTGAGGCTAAGAAATTGGAAGCAGAAAGAGAAGACAAAAGATTGGCTGCAGAAAGGGAAGAGAAGAAATTAGCTGCAGAAAGGGAAGCAGAAGAAAGAAGATTGACTGCAGAAAGGGAAGAGAAGAAATTAGCTGCAGAAAGGGAAGCAGAAGATAAAAGATTACAAAGGGAACATGAGTTACGACTAAGGGAGTTTGAGTTTCAAGGCCATGCTCCTGAAAATGGTGTCAGTCCCTTTGCCTCTGATGCCACTGCTAGCCAAGGAGCCTCAACCTCAGCTATGAATTTTCATTTAGATCATTTTGTTGAGAAAGACGATGATATAGAGAGCTATCTAAATAGGTATGAACTATTAGCTACCACGTATGGGTTAGAGAGAGAGAGAGGTGGAGCTTAAAGTTATCTCAAGGACTTCGTGGGGCAGCTTATGAAGTTTTTGCAAAAATGAGCAGAGGTGATCAGGAAAATTATGACATGCTAAAGCAGGCTCTTTTGTTAAGATATGAAAAGAATGCAGAATTTTATAGGAAAAAATTTAGGAATGCTAAACTACTGTCAGGTGAAACCTATCACCAGTTCTCTGCACGAATAGAGACATACTTGGAGAAATGGACTTCTCTGGGGAAAACCCAAGATCTTAAGGAAATGGTCCTTATAGAGCAGCTAAGAGAGTCCATGGCTCCAGACCTGAGAAAGTTTCTCATGGAACAAGGTGCAGAGAGGCTGGGTGAGTTGCTAAATGTTGCTGAAAGGTATCAAGCAGCTCAAGCAGAGGTAACAGGTAATAAAAAGAAACAAGTGGATAACTTTAGGGCACCACAGAACTTTAATAAATTTGATCCTAGGGATCAAAACAAAGGTAAGCACCAGTTTGATAGGCCACGGTATGAAAATAAAAATAAATTCCCACAATTCGATGAAAGGAAATATGATGAAAGAAAATCTTTCAACCAAGGAAAAAGGTGGTGTAAAAATTGTCAGATGGACAATCATGACACTGACCGTTGCAGAAGGAAACCTGTGTATATGGCAACCCTTCAGGTCAGGTCGACCTCAAGACAGGAGGAGGATATTATGTTGGATACCACTCCAGAAGAGATGAGGAAGGCACAGGCTGGGGATAAAACACTCAAGCCTTGTTTCAGGAAATTGTCAACTTGTCATACAACTCCAGGCAAGGGAGATTTTTACATGAAAAACAAGTTGATGTATAGGAAGACTGGAGCTAGATCCATAGGTCAAGGACAGCTGGTACTTCCTAAAAGATATAGGGCAGACTTAATAAGGAGCCTACATGTGAAACCAGATGGGGACCATGAGAAGATAGGTACCATCATTCAAAAGGTGGCTCACAATTATTATTGGCCCAAAGCAAGATGGGACATTGAGAATTTTGTAGAAAGGTGTAGCATAGCACATGAGGGAACACCCACAAGTGGGAACATGGATCAGGACCTGGACACGCCACGGGGCAAAATTAGGCCTGATAATAAAAAGAAAAGTAGATTTGATAAAGTGGACCAAATGGAATGGGAAGCCCCTTTTCACGGACAAGCTTCACTTAACTGTTTTACAATGGCCACTATGCGGAGAGTGCAAACAGATGTCTTACGCCAGGATAAGCCGAAAATCCCTCAATCGGACTTAAACAAACTGGAGGAAGAGGATGTAGAGAGGCAATCTCTCATCAAGAATTTTAAGTGGGGAGAAAGCCCCAAAAGAAGAATTGGTAGCGGTCGTTTTATGCATGATAATTCTGGGAAGAAAAATCATCACTACAGAGCTTCGAGTGGAAGAGACCATACCGGTGCATGGACAAATAGGTCCACACAATTAAAGGTCCATATGTAGCTTTGTTAAGAACGTGGACTGATGAAAAGGCAGAGGAAAACCTTACATCTTCATACCAATATGTGAATGAGCTGACCACTCGTTTAAAAACTGGCTGGAAACTTGCCAATGAAAATTTGAAACAAGCCAGGAAGAAACATGCTGCCTATTATAACAGGAAGGCGAAAGACAGAAATTTGGCTGTGGGAGAGAAAGTACTGCTTCTTTTGCCCGGGAGTCAGAATAAGTTACAAATTGGATGGCAGGGTCCATATACAGTTTTAGAGAAGGTGTCTAGAACAAATTATAAGATAGATAAGAAGGGGAAAGAAAAAATCTATCATGTGAATCTCCTGAAGAAATATTTGGAAAGAGAACATCAGGAGGAGACACACTTGTTGACCTTGTCCATCGCCATGGAGATGAAAAAGGAACCACTTTCATCATTTGAGTATCCATTACACCCCTGTGAGACAGCAGCACAGGTGAAAATCAGTACACATTTAACGAAAACTCAGAAAGAGAGAGTGCAACAGGTTCTAAATAATCATGCAGAGGTGTTAACAGACCGACCAGGGCATACAAACCTATTGGAATATGATATGAAACTGATAGACCCCACACCTGTCTGTATGAAACCATATTCGATTCCGTTTGCTAAGGAGAAAGCTTTGAAGGAAGAGATAGACTATCTATTGAAGGAGGGAATTATTTCACACAGTGAATCCTCATATAGTTCCGGTGTTGTACTCTTAAGGAAGCCCTCTGGAGAACATAGACTCTGTATAGATTACAGGAGACTGAATGCTATTACAGAAGGACAGGTGGATCCATTGCCGGATACAAATCAGCTATTTGCCAGACTAAATAAAGCTAAATATTTCTCAAAAGTGGATCTGAGTAAAGGATACTATCAGATTCCAGTAAAACCTGAGATCAGAAAAAATTGTTGGATGTAAACATTTCGGAGGAACGTAATGAATCCCTGAGTTGCCTCTTTGATTGAGGATATTCCGAATGTTTCATACAGGATAATAAGAAGATTATGGGATCCACTACGAAAACTCTGCTATCACCAGGTATATGTTATCTCCTCATAACGTACATTTTTGAGGGAAATATAATG
>JAMPIV010003958.1:0-83178 GCA_024509875.1 Oreohelix idahoensis | reverse complement strand
GTTGAAAACAAATTTTTAATCTTATCCAAAGAGGATTAGCATTCCTGAGACCAGTGGACCATATTAGGAGACCCTTTCTTTAGTAACGAAGAAAGCGGTGCCATGATAGAGGATAGATTCTGAATGAATCGTCCATACAATTGTACAAGACCTAAGAGACTTCTCACTTGTTTTTTTAGTCTTAGGAATAGAGATGTTAAGTATTTTACTGGTATTATGGTCCTCTGTCTTTAGGAAACCATGACCGACACGGTGACCTAGGAAAGAAATTTCGCTAAAACCAACACATGCTTTAGAGGGTTTCGCTGTCAACTTATGCTCGCGTAAGGTAGACAGTAATTCACCTAATATCAAATAGTGATCTTCCCAAGTATCACTGAAAAGACAGATGTCGTCTAAATACGCAATGACATCTGACCGATGAGATAGGATTCGACGCATCATGCGTACGAATGTAGCCGGGGCGTTCATAAGGCCGAAAGGCATGAAATTCCATTGAAAAAACCCCTAGATGTAGAAAAAGCAGTAAGAGGTTTGGCTCGTTCACTTAATGGGACTTGCCAATATCCTTTTGACAAATCAAGTTTAGTGAAGAAATGAGATTTAGAAAGCCTAGTAAGTAGCTCTTCTAGTAAAGGCATAGGTTTAGCATCGAATTTCGTAACCTGATTCAAATTGCGATTATCAACGCAAAGACGTATGTTATTGTCTGTTTTTCGAACAATAACCATCGGCGAAGAATATGCAAAACTGGATGGTTCAACTATTTTTAATTCTATCATCTCATCCAACTCTTTCTCGACCTGTGTCTGAAAATGTATAGGTATAGGATATGGTCTGACCCTAATAGGATTATGGTCAGTTAGCATAATTTCATGTTCAATGACATTGGTGTATCCAGGAATGTCAGTAAGGACATCCTGAAATGTTTGTAACATAGAAGAAACTTGTCGCTGTTCCTCTAGAGATAAATTAGGAGAAACAGTAACATTTTCCCATGATTCACTAGAAAGGAGTGGAATCACTGGAAGAGGGAGATTTACATCCGAGAAACTTGTTTCTTCATCCTGTATTACTGACAAGGATGAAAAATGACCATGTGGTACTGGGGCATCGTCCGTTGCCTGGAAAATAGGCAGCAAATACTCAGGACGTTCATGGAATTCCGTAAGCATATCGATGTGGAAGGTTTTATGTTTCCCATCAATATCGACAATATAGTCAACATCGGAAATTTTCGAGATTATATCGAACGGACCTTTCCATGAGATAAGAAGTCTGTTTTCCCTACTATGTAGCAGAACATATGCTTTGTCCCCAGGACAAAGTTGTCGTAAGGTTCTCTTCTTATTAGCAAATTGCCTTGCCTTCTGTTTGGCAAATTCAGAAGAAGAAGTTGCTAATCTGCATGCTTCGATAATCTTGTGTCTAAGCGCGATGACATATTCATAAGACGATTTTGTGTCATCATCAATGTTATCAGGTGTTATAAGATCATGAAGTAAAGACATAGGGCAGCGCGGTCGCGCGCCGAAGACAAGTTCAAAGGGAGAAAATCCTGTATGTTCATTGGGGACCTCACTATACGCAAAGAGGGCCGCGGGCAAAACCCTATCCCAATCTTGAGGATGATCCTCAGTTATCTTCCCTAGTAAGTTTTTGAGTGTTCTGTTTAGACGTTCCACCATGCCATTAGACATAGGATGATAGATACTACTCAATGATCTATCTATCTTCAGAGTAGACATCACTTGAGACATGGTATCCGATATCAATTGGGTGCCATGATCCGATAATATTTCTCCGGGGAATCCCAGACGAGAAAATATAAGCCAAAGAGCGTCTGCAATATCGGCAGTGGAATGCTCTTCAGAGGTATAGCCTCTGGCCAACGTGTGCACATGTCCACACACGTTAAGATAAACTGATGTCCTCTGGCAGATTTGATCTTAAACGGACCAATAATGTCTATTGCCATTTTTTGAAACGGCCGAATAGGAATATCTGCAGCCTGAATAGGTGCAGCATGGCGTTGATATTTGGATTTAACTTCTTGACATACCTTACAAGATCGGCAATAAATCCGTATGTCTTTGTTTACGAAAGGCCAAAAGAAAGCCGCAAGAACTCTTGACTTATTTTGGGAAAAACCCATATGTCCAGCACACTGAGAGTCATGAGCGTGCTGCAAAACTTTAACTCTCAAATTCTTGGGAACAAGAATCTGAGAATGCATTGACGTAGTAGAGTCTTGGACCATACGCACAAGTACGCGATTTTTCATTGTAATCCAAGATTTTTGATTTGTATCTTTATTTGGATCACCTTTTGTTGCAAGAGTGAAGAATTTCTCTAGAGTGGGATCATCTTCTTGCTGTTTTATAAATGAGTCACGAGAAATTACCAAGGGATCATCTTGGTTATGCACTTCAGTATCTTCAGTAGATGAAGTTTGAGGCATATTGAGAGCTTGTGCTTTAGTGACTACTGCATTAGCAGTTTGCATATTTTGGTCTTCCCAAGCTGCAATTTGTTGCGGAGTGCATTCTTTGACTCCGTGAATACGACCAATGATGAGATCAGCGATCGGATACGGCAGAGGACATGCGTGCACATCTCCCGTAAAGAAAGGAGTAGCTATATTGATGATAGCAGTAGAGTACTTCTCTAAGGTGCCGCTAAATGTTACACATTTGACTACTTTGCCCGTGGCATGGGAAGGATCTACGAGTGACTGCCTAACACCAATGGTGGTGCATCCAGAATCAAATAGAATTGAGACTGGGCTATCATTTACTAGACCTTTATGTAAGACAAGAGATCCTCTTCCATCATGCGCGACTGACGTAGGAAGAGCAGGAAGAGGGTGACCACAACTCAAAGTAGACACCGTAGTTGGTTCGAATAATGTTTTGCATTGGGGGCATTGAGATGCTCTCCCAAAATCAAAAGCAGAACATGCCATATTATTAGAGTTTTTATTATCATTAGTCTGATCACAGGCTTCATTGGACTCTTGCCGTGCAGAGTTTGCCTGATAATGTGATTTATGTCCCTTGTATTGCGATCTACCTCGCTTATCATTGCCTCTCCAATTACACTGACAAACAACATTTTTCTTTCTTATATAAGAATAAGTGTTCTTAGGTCAGTTTCTTGCGCTGATTTCAAATCTGAAATCCGTTTATCTCTATCACGTCGGGTTCTTAAGATATTTGTGAATAAATATATTTTTGGGAAACCGTTATTTGCTCCGTTTCATTTTTACTATATAACTTATTAAAAATTAATAAAAAGCAACATAATTCTACTTTTTATACTGCTAAAAGATGCATGACATATGTTACGCGATTTTTCAAATAGTTACTGTGTTTTGAAATAATTCTGAGCAAAATATGGCTTCTAGAAGTTGTAGAAATTCGGCTGATCTGTTCTGTTACGTGTGCGGATATTTTACCGATGGTGTTGACCAGAAAAACTTTACACCATTACTAAAGAAAGCATATGAACTTTATTTCGATTCGAAAGTTGATGATGCAAATAAATCTTGGAAGCCAAATGCAGTTTGTTTGATACATTGGCAGGTTGGTTACGAAAATCGCCGAAGCATAAGTCGATGCCTTTTGGAGTGCCAGTAATATGGCGTGAACATACAAATCACACTACTGATTGTTACTTCTGCTTAACAAATATCCATGGTTTCACTTTTAAAACTAGAAAGTCTGTGGTTTATTCAAATATTGAATTGGTTTCGAAACCAGTGCCTCATGATCCAATCACGTGTCCGATCCAAGTACCACCAGAACATAATCCGTTGGACGTGAATGAACCATCAGAAAGTGATAGTTTACCTGCTTTAGAAACTAATTCTGACTCAGATTACATACCGGTGAATGATGGTGTTTACTTAATTAACCATTCAGGACTTTCAGATCTAATACGTGATCTCGCTCTTACCAAAGGACATGCGGAATTACTCGGTTCGCGACTCAAAGAATGGAATCTTTTAGCGCCCAATACTCCGATATCTAAATTTCGTCATAGACACAGAGAACTTGTTCAATACTTTGAGATGGATGATGACATTTGCTATTGCAAAGATGTAAACGGTCATGAGCACATAGTCAACGAATGGCGATTTTTCATCGATTCTTCCAAGACTAGTCTAAAAGCCGTGTTATTGCATAACAGAAATTTATTTTCATCAATTCCAGTCGCTTACTCTGTTCATATGAAAGAAACTTATGACAATATGGCTATACGTTTGGAAAAAATAAAGTACAATGACTACCAATGGCGGATTTGTGGAGACCTAAGGTCATTGCAATTCTCACGGGCATGCAGACTGGGTATACTAAATTTTGTTGCTTCCGATGTGCATGGGACAGCCGCAACAGACAGGAACATTATGCAAGAAAGGTGTGGCCTATCCGGGATCGTATGCAGCTCCGGCATAAAAATGTAATACACGAGCCATTAGTTAACAAAGACAGCTTCATTTTACCACTGTTACATATAAAGTTGGGGCTCATGAAGAATTTTGTAAAAGCGTTAGATAAAACGAGCAAAGCTTTCACTTATCTTCGAGAAAAGTTTCCGCAAGTTAGCGATGCAAAGATAAAGGAAGGTATCTTTGTAGGACCTCAGATTAGGAAAGTTATTGCAGACAAACAATTCGAGAACTTGTTACATGGTATGAACTTCGCGCATGGATGGCATTCAAATCGATCGTCGATAACTTTCTGGGAAATCACAAATCTGTTGACTATGTTGCATATTGTTAAGCAGTGCATAGATGCATACAGAATTATGGGCTTTATCATGTCCCTCAAAATCCATTTGCTCGATTCGCATCTTGACTTTTTCCCTGACAACCTTGGCGAAGTCAGCGATGAACATGGAGAACGATTCCATCAAGATATCGCCGTAATGGAGTCACGTTATCAAGGACGGTGGAGTGTGACCATGCTTGCCGATTATTGTTAGATGCTTCATCGCGATGTACCACATGCCATTCACCGACGAAAGTCGACTGCAAAGAAATTCAAGCCTACATAACTGTTATACTTCTTGTACGAATGATGTTGTAATACTGTATGCGTTGTTAAAAAACTTCAATTGCGTATTTCTAGAGATCCCGACCTGATAGAGAAAAAACGGTTTGCAGATTTAAAAACAGCGCATTAAAATTGACCAGAAAAACATAGAAATGTTAGAGAAAGAAAAAAAAAGTTTTTTTTTGTTAGTCAGTGTTATTATTATTTCCTCTATTGTAACCCCTATTTGGGTTTGAGTCATAGTTCTCATGGTTACAATCATTATTTTCATTATAATGAGTACCTCTGTAACTATGGATTTCTTGTCTCCATGATGGATGACTTGGATAGTTCCTATAATGACTTCCTCTGCGGAAATTCCTATAATTGTGGCAACCCCTGAATCGAGGGCTGTCAGCTCGTCTCCAGTTCTTCGAAGAAGAACCTTGAAATGATTGATTACCTTGATTGTGATAATTATTCGAGTTACTCTTTTTATCAAACCTGTTTTGTGGTCCTTGAAATTTGTGTGAGTATTTAGGGTTGTATGGTGTTGCTGAAGCAACTGGCATACTTTCCTTAACCTTAGCGTTGCTAATAGTTACGTCCGGGTGTGCAGTGACGTATTGGGTACAATATTGTTCCATTTCTTTTAGTGTCTTGGGTTTACGCTCATGTAGGAATTCAAGGAATGGTTTATTTACACTTGACATAACCTTGTCTCTGAGCAACAAGTCCATAAGGGCTTCATATGTTTTTTCTGTTTTGGACAGCTCAATCCAACGATTAAATGTAAGACGTGTCCTTGCAATGAATTCTGAGAATTCTACCTCTGTTTCAGATACCATTCTCTTAAACAAAAGACAGTAACCTTCCTCTGTCAATTGATATTTTTTTTAATAAGGCTGCTCTGATAACATCATAATTATCCTGGTCAGCCTCTTCTACCAAGCTTAAACTAGTCAGAGTGTCACCTTTCAGTATCTCTGATAACTGAATAGCATATTGTGATCTATCCACGTTATGATTTCTACAAGAACGTTCAAACCTATCCCGCCAAACTGTTATATCGTCACTGGATGGATTAAATGCTGGTAGCTTGATCTTGTAAATAAAAGGTTTACCATTACCACCAGATGACTGATTAACATTACCCATGTTTGTCAATTTCAATTTTTCTAACTCAAATGCTAAAAGTTTTTCCTTATGTTCATGTTCCATCTGTATTTTTCTCTCCTCAGCTTCTAATCTTTTATTTTCAGCCTCAGCTTCTAATCTTTTATTTTCAGATTCTCTCTGTAATCTTTTTTCTTCAGCCTCAGCTTCTCTTTGTAATCTTTTTTCTTCTTTTTCCATTTCCATCTGGAATCTCTTTTCCTCCAACTGCATCTGCAATTTTTGTGCTTTGTCATATTGAATGTTAGCATACTCTTCCAACTTATCACCAGTCTTGCCTAGGGATTTCCCTAGCTCAATAAAGTAGTCTAAAGTTGACATAATGTTGAACAATATGTGACTAGTTACCTGAAAAAGTCAATGAAATTTATTCCACCGTAAATGAGAGCAAGTTTTAATAAACTTGAATAATTAGCTCCCTTTATCTCAATCTCTGTGGGAGACAAGCCTTTAATAAGGTCGTGTATACTCATTTTATAATAATAATAATAATAGTAATAAACTACAAGTTTATTCTATACTACAAGTGTACTACACAGCTAGTAGTGTATGATCAAATATACCTTATAGCATATGTCAACCAACAACATAAACAAAGGACAATCAAGAAAGACAACATGGAAACATTCGCAGAAATCAAATAAGTTAAATAGGAAAACTGAAGAAAATAATCACAGAACCTGTGATGACAACCGCGAGGAAATAAACAACACAAATGACGTCACAGTGTATAAATATAAAGTTGTATACAACTAAAAGACAGGAAAGATGAGACCTACAAATACAAACAAATCAAAACAAAACTAAAGAACAGAAAAAATATTACAAAAACAACGAAAAAAAAAAAACAACACGTCGTCACAGCTAACAAAAATAGCAACAAATTGTCGCTAGCAAATTTCCAATTAAGAAAACTTGCGCCTATAGAACACTAATATAAGCCCTCTATTACGTGGGAAATCTTATATTAGACACCTTACCCAACCGCCCACAGACATATACACAACACTAATATGCAACATGTAAACACTTAAACATAAATACATATATGAGAAATAGCATGTCAATATGATGTGTTGTAAAGAAGTCTCAGATGTTATTCTATAATGGCACAGTTTCTGATAAAAGATAATAAACTGCCACTTTAATACATAATTAATTCTTGGCCTAAACTATTACAATGTTCAATATTGAGCAGAACACAAGAAGATCCACCGTTGAAATATAAGAACTTCTTGCTAACACAGTTACTACCCTGCTATACCCTGCTGTGCACTGATGTCTGTTCTAACACAAATGTCAACAAGCGCTGACCTAGTTACTGCCTCTGCTTTGACAGGTCAGGTCACGTAACGAAACTGCTGACTCGCTGACATCGACTGTAGACTTGTACTGCTGGTGTTTATGTGTGTCGTATGCGACCACAGGAAACGATCTGATATCAGTAGCTGATTTCTGGCAATGCCCACTGTGCAGGTTAGACCCAGAAATCTGGCCTACCACATTGATAAAGAGCTGTTTTCTTGCAATTTAATACACCACGTTGATAAGGCGTTTTGTTTTGATTGGAGGTGTTGTTTGATGATACTGCTTTCATAAGGTTAGGAATGGTCAACTCTTACCGGCACAGTGTTAAGTAGTTAGGTCACCTTGTACGTCAAGTGTTGGAGCGCTGACAAGGGACCGTGTTGACATCGAGTGAGAGTGTAGATGTAAAGGACGCGAATGTGTGTATAGTTCTGTTAAGTTGACAAGTCACTCACTCAATCATCAGCAGAAGTCAATAAAGGGCAGACCACTGATGACGTTTCATACATTTAATAGTGGACGTACACTTCGACATCACGATTACAGTCATTAGAACAGGTTGGCACAAAAATCATCGTATACTTGAAAAATGGGTGACAATATCAGATGTGCATTTATGTGGCATGTCAATACAATGGAACGATAGTAGGCAAACACTCAATATTCTGGTTGTCTATCGTCTCATGTTCTAACTGACTAATCGCGTCAGTTAAGGTGGATACATAAACATCAACAATGGTTCACTGACAGAACCTTCTCCTGGCTAAGTTTCTCAAGCCGTAAATTCATCCAATGTTTATAGCAATAATGTTATACCACAGTAGTGGGTTTTCATAATATGTAGATCTCTGTACCATCGTCGGATAATAAGACCATGATCCGCTTACAATGGCGGGAATATAAAAATGGCTCTCCTCCGTGAGCTTCGCTCACCCAGGATGAAAATTATGAAGCAGAATTAATTCGTAAATAAATGTCCTCATTGGGCTTCTATACATTTCTGCTATCAATAAGGCTGGTTACATCAAGTGATCTAGTGCTGCTAGATAACACGTCATCTTCATCTGTAATCGACAATCCTAGATATACGATAATACGTCTCTCATCTAGGCTTAGCAAAAAGTTCAGCAAAAAGTTTTGGTTTTACCTGGCTTTAGGAAAACACATACAAGCGAATAACGCACGCCATTCCTAGGCGTTAATAATGGACATTAGGAGAATCTCTGATAATACAATCATACAGAGAAACAATCTCCTTCCAAGAATACATCACAGAGATCAAATCAAACTTTCCAATCGACCAGCCATAGCAGCGACGACATGACAGCCTTCTCTGTCCACCCAAAGACTTGACGCATGCGCAGAAAAGCCTTTCACCCCAGAGTTCAGCTCACAAAATAGTCCGACATAGAAATACAAAGATACAAAGATATAAGACCGAATCACCTTAAATAGACAAGAAATAAATATAAATTCGGGCCATAAACATTTTAACCAAGACCAATCTGTTTCTGGCCATACCAGACGAAAAATGACGCAAATCCAGTATTCATACGCGAAATTGAGATACAAGAACAGATAACCCATAGAACCGAATATAACATCGAACAATCAGGGTTCTGTCCCTTAGACTGAGAATCATTGATTCTCAAATAAATATTTTTCATCAGACGAATAGTTATCCTTTTCATTTGTATGCCTACCCACAGTAATCTGTGCGTCACCACAAAAAAGAATATGTGCGCAACAAATTTAAAGAAAGTTTTCTCTCGAGGGATTAAGCTTAATTCTCATCGAGGCTAAAGTCTGAGGTAGATACGATAGTGCAATAAGAAGATGGGGACACATACAAGTGTACATATGTGTCGGGAAGCTCAATAAGAGGGTATTCGTTTCTCTTCTTTTATCGTACTAGTTGGTGGTACCAGTTGAGGGTACTAATAATAGTTGCCCATCGCAAGCGAAGATGGCGACAGCTTCAGACTTGAGTTGTGACACATCTGTGCCGTGATCTCATGTGACTAATTAATCCTATTTTGGCCCTACAGGCCCTGCCACATACGGGGCACACATGGTTAGAGTCGATAGTAGTGTTGCTGTGCATTCGGGCCTTCCTTGCAGCACGCTTGCCTTCTGCCTTATCAGCTAAATTCTGTTCTGCAATGCGAGCGCCTTGAGTAATGTTTGTCCGCCAGGCACAGCGATCCTGTGCTATAGTCTCCCAGGAGAAGACATCAATTTTGAAGCTACTCAACGATGCTTTCAGTGTGTCTTTGAAGCGTTTCTTTTGTCCCTTGCTGTTCGCTTACCCGTGGAGAGTTCGCTGCACATCAACTGCTTTGGGATGCGTTTTTCGGGCATGCGAACAACGTGTCCGGCCCATCTAGTTTGGGCCCTCTGCAGCAATGTGTAGATGCTTGAGATATGTGCTCTGTTGAGGATCTCAGAATTAGATACTCTATCATGCCACTTGATCCTGAGGATCCTGCGAAGACAGCTCATGTGGAAATGATTAAGCTTCTTGACATGTCTGCTATACACTGTCCATATTTCACAGGCATACAGGAGGGTAGTGAGTACTATTGCATGATATACTTTTATCTTGGTGGCGGCACTAATTCCTTGTCGATCCCAGACATTTACTCTTAGTCTTCCGAAAGCTGCACTTGCCTTTGCAATTCTGTTGTTGACCTCGGAGTCGATATTCGCATCTTTGGTAAGGGTACTGCCTAGATAAGTGAAGCTGTCCACCACTTGGAGACGTTGGTCCTTTACTGTGATATTTGGTTCACAGTAAGGTTTCCCAGGAGCAGGTTGCAACATTACTTCAGATTTCTTCGTATTGATGGTAAGGCCAAATACATCACATGCTACAGAAAGCCTCCTCATATTGTTCTGCATGTCGAGTTCTGTGCAGGTGTTGAGGGCACAGTCGTCCGCAAAGACGAGGTCAGAGATCATTGTTTCATTCACCTTCGTAAAGGACTGTAATCGTCTCAAATTGAACAGATTCCCATCTGTCCTGTATCTGATGTGTATGCCGTCGCTACTGTCATGCGTAACGTTAGACAGCATGGCAGCAAATATCATACTGAATAGTGTCGGGGCGAGCACACAACCCTGTTTGACACCATTTGTGACGGGAAAGGGTTCAGAAGGTTCTCCATCGTTCAATACGCGAGCCATCATACCTTCATGAAACTGGCGGACAATTGAGATGAACTTATCGGGACAGCCGAATTTCGCCATAATTTTCCATAGTCCGTCCCTATTGACAGTGTCAAAGGCCTTGGTCAAGTCAATAAATGTTGTGTATAGGTCACTGTGCTGTTCCTGGCATTTCTCCTGAAGTTGGCGAGCAGCAAATATCATATCGACGGTCCCGCGGCCTGCTCGAAAACCACACTGACTCTCTGGAAGTAAGTCCTGCGATTCGAGATGAACAGTCAAGCGATTGAGCAGGACTCGAGCCAGGATTTTGCCCGCAATAGATAATAGGGATATTCCCATATGGTTGTCACATGATTGATGATTTTCCTTTCGCTTGTATATGTGAACGATGGTGGCATCTTTTAATTCCTGTGGTATCTGTTCTTCATCCCATACTGAGTGGAAGAGGTCTGTTAGTCTCTGCAGCAGCATGCTGCCTCCAGCTTTATAAATCTCAGCAGGAATAGCATTTGATCCAGGGGCATTGCCGCTGGACAGTAGACTGGCTGCTTTCTTGACCTCTTCCATGCTGGGTGGAAGGTCAAGTCTGACATCTGTCTGAGGCTGTGGCTTGCGCTGTAATTGGATTAAAGTGAGGAAGAGTTGCGCTAATCGTCATCCTCACTCTACAATAGATGACATGAGGCAGACAAACAAGTAATAATGTGTATGACTGCGACATTTTGTCAAAAGACTAAAGTTATGTGTCATGCAAAATGATATGTCATTAATATACCATATTAATAGCATGAGAAGCAAGGAAATCCTGTACGTAACACCTTAATGTGGGCAATAGATAAAACTATGCCTATGTGTCGTATCAATCGATAAAAGTATGGCATATGAGCTACTTAATGTTGCAAATTCTAGTGTGAGTGTGACATAGATTTGTGTCAAAGACTCAACAATCTATAGTGAATTCAAATTAATCACTTCTTAATAATATACACAATAGTGCACATTTATAAGGAAATGTCATTCCGTTAATTAATAAATGTTTATACACTGTCCTTAGACGTATGTTGAAATCCATTGTTGACCATGTCCAATGATTGTTTTCCATGCGATATTACGTCAGTACAAATCAAAATGTTATTAAACACAGTAATCAACCATCACAAATTAGTTCCATATGAAATATCTTTGTTACTTCCCTTCGATATTTCAAGTCAGTCATTTTTAGAGTTATGTCCCTTTTAAGTAGAGACTATAGTTTATTGACAAAACATGTTTTTATTAAAAATGTCTGGAAATGACACCATTATAAACATTATATATATATATATATATATATATATATATATATATATATATATATATATATATATATATATATATATATATATATATATATATATATATATATATATATATATATATATATATATATATATATATATATGGTGTGTTGGAAAGTCTGTAACTTGCCTATAAGCACTGTCATTAAGGCACGATCTCTTTACGAAGTGCGCTGAGTTCAACAAGAAATGACACGATCTTGAGTATTATAAAATCCATCATCATCGTGTTGCTGTGTGAACCGCTTTCTTATATCAGTAAAGTGATCACTGTACAACTTGAGTAATGTCATGTGACCATGTAATCATCTACGCAATAGTTTCTTGAACAAAACATCACCATGTATGTTCCTGCGTTAGATTGCATTCTGTGAATCATCTGTATTAGTAGATTTGATAGGTGCTATCGGGTCTTTTATGCACCTTGAAAGAACATCGGCCAAGATATTTTGGCTCCGCTTGATGGCTTTGATCTCGTAGTCATAAGGTCGTAATGCTAGCGAGGCTCTAGCTGCTCTTTCATTTTTAAATCGAGCTGTTTTTAGATATGCTAAGGCCTTCTGGTCAGTCTCCAGAGTGAATCGGGCTCCCATCAGATACCGTTGCAGTTTAGTGATGCAAAAGACAATTGCTAGCAGTTCCCGTTCCACAATGGGATACTGCTGCTCTGTGGGTGAAGGTTTCCGGCTTACATACATAGTAAGGTGCATGAAGCCTTCAAATTCTTGCATTAACGTGCCCCGATGCCTGTATTTGACGCGTCTACTCTGAGGACAAATGGAAATCGAGCGTCAGGTAATCTCAAAATTAGTGATTTGGAAAAACAAATTTTTAGTAAATTTAACGCCACATCACTAGCATGTGATCAAATTATCCTATTTGGAGAGTTCTTTTTCACTAACGATGACAAACTGAGGTCATATCTGAAAAACTAGGCAGGAATTTTCTATAGAAATTTACCAAGCCTAACAGACTGCGAACTTGTTTCTTAGTTCAAGGAATTTCAAGATTCAAGATTTTCGAGATAGTGAAATCCCCAGGTTTAAGAAACCCACCTCCTACCGTATGACCAAGAAATGAAATTTCAGTAAATCCCATTCTGGTTTTGGAAGGTCTAGCAGTAAGATTACGAAAACGTAAAGTATTCAACAAAAAATGAATTCCGATAACATGTTAATCCAAAAGTATGATGAAACAGACAGATACCATCAATATAGGTGATTTCAGAGAACAGTCTACGCATCATGCGAACAAAAGTAGCAGGAGCGTTAACAAGACCGAACGACATAAAATTGAACTGAAACAAACCTAAAGGTGTAGCGAAAGCTGTATAAGGCTTTGCTTTGTCTGATAGTGGCACTTGCCAATAGCCTTTTGACAGGTCAAATTTTGTAAAGAACGTAGCTGTAGACAATCTATCCAGGAGAGATTCTAACAAGGGTAAAGGTTCAGCATCCTGAATCGTGACAGCATTTAAACGTCTGAAATCTATACAAATACGAATAGATTTATCTTTTTTCCTGATCAAGACCATAGAAAAACTGTATGGTGAATTAGATGGTTCAATTACATGAAACTTGATCATTTCCTTTATTTCTTCCTGTACCTTTGATTGTAAATGAATAGGTATAGGGTAAGGTTTCAGTTTGATAGGTTTGAAATCTGTTAGCAAGATATCATGTTGAATGATATCTGTATGCCCAGGAACATCCGTGAGTACATCAGAAAAAGATTGCAGTAATAGACAAATTTGCGCTTTCTGATTAGAAGCTAGAGTAGGAGCAATGGAAATATCTTTCCAGCTTTCAGTAGCTAAACGATGTTTCGTAGGTAACGATAAGATTGGTTCAATACCATAAATCAGAACTATCTTCCTGAATAACTGCTAAGGAAGAGCGACGATCAACAGATTCGTCGATAGCTTCAAAGACAGGTTTCAGATGTGGGGGACGTGTATGAAATTGCTGTAACATATTAATATGGAAAGTTTTTTCCTTCCCATTAATAAATAAAATATAGTCAACATCTGACAATTTATCAAATTATTGTATAAGGTCCTTTCCATGACACCAGTACTTTGTTGTCTTTGTTTGGTAATAATACATAGGCTTCATCACCCGGCCATAATTGGCGCAGTTTTCTGTTTTGATTGACAAACAATCTAGCCTTTAATTTCGCTTTTTCTGACGCCTCCTCTGCTATTTCTTCTTCTTTGATCCTTAGCCGCCGACCATCAAAGCAGTCAGTGGCCATCACGCCTAGTGGAGTCTTGTAGGGCAACAACAAATTGATTCCACTTTGCTCGGTCGACGGCCATCCTTCGTACAGTGCCCCAACTCTGGTTCATTCTTTGCATCTCAGCCTCCACAGTCCTCCGCCAGGTTATTTTTGGTCGGCCTCTCTTTCGTTTTCCTTCAGGGGTCCAAAGTATAGCTGTTCTTGTGATGATGTTTATTCGTTGTTGTTTCCGTTACTTCATTTATTTTTTTACATGGACAGGGTTGTCAGCCCTATGCTAAAACCCCCAATCTGGAGGACCAGGGTGTCTGCTTTAGTCTGACCCCTAACCGCGCAAACCTGTCCAGCTTGGTAGAACCTTCCAGGAGTAAAACTCCCGCTGGCAAAGCTCTGGGGTAATCAGGGTACGCAAGCCGCCTTACCTCGACAAGGTATTGACACCGGTGTTGGCAGTACACTGCTATTTGGCATTCGTCAATAATCTTCTGTCTTAGATTGACAACATATTAGTAAGAGGTTTGACCATCCTCATCCATGTTAGCTCCAACCAACAATTGTTTTAAAATGGACATAGGTCCTCTAGGCTTAGCACCAAAGACCAATTCAAATGGCGCAAACCTGGTATGTTCGTTTGGGATTTCTCTATAAGCAAAGAGAACTGCAGGCAAAGTTCGATCCCAATCTTGCGAAGACCTAGTCGTAACCTCGCTTAATATTTGTTTCAAACTCTTATTGAGTCTCTCAATTTTACTATTTTCTTGTGCGTGATATATTGAACTAAGAGAACGATCAATATCAAACATTTTTATCACTTCTTTCATTACGTCTGAGACCTATTGTTTCCCCTTGTCTAACAGAATGTTTTCGGGAAAACCTAAAACTGCAAAAGATTAAAAATAGCGAATCTGCAACATCCACGGTGGATATGGACTTAAGCGGAATCGCCTCTGGCCAGCAGGTACACATATCAATGCATGTCAGCACAAATTTGTGCCCTCTAGCTGATGTGACCTTTAAAGGACCAATAAGGTCGATAGCCATCTTTGCGAAGGGCCGCAAAGAAATATCAGATGCCTGCGTAGGTGCATCTTGCCAAGGCCTTTTAGTTGCCACACCTTGGCACACTGTGCATGTGCGACAAAAAAGCATTAACATCTTTTTGTCACATCAGGCCGAAAGAACTGCGACCAAACCCTCTGCTTTGTTCTTGCAATACCCATACGACCTGCTCAATTAATGTCATGAGCATGTCGTAAAACAAATGGTCTAAAGCAAGATGGTACCATAATCTGTTTTTTCACAGATGTAGCATCTTGAAAATTTCTAATCAAAATACCATTTCTTGAAGTATACCAGTGTTTAGCATTATCATCCAACATCACATCATTTGATTTTGCAACCCGAAAAAATTTCCTCAAGGAATCATCATCATTTTGTCTCTGAATGAAAGACTCCTTATCAATATGTTCCATCTGGAAATTATCATCACTTTCCTCTTCCTCATTATCATTATTCTCATTATCATTATAATGCTCTTCATCAATCATCACCTCTTCAGTGTCATTCTCATCATTCATCACCTCATCTACCACATTATCACTTTGGATGTGACTATCCAATTTAGCACGAGCCAGAGCTCTGGTTGTAACAGCATTTGCACATATGAGATGCTGTTGTTCCCATTTTTCAATATCATCCTTTGTACATTCACGAATGCCGGGAATATTTCCTAAAATATTCCTCTGATGGGACTATTTAACAGGCACACGAGAGTTCTCCCTGTGGAATAAAGGGTATCCAAAAATACTTCCGCAGTTGGATAGAATTCCACTGTGCCTCCAAGTGTAATGCATTTCACCTCTCTTCCTGTATAATCTGACTGATCCACCAACGATCTGCGCACACCAATCGTAGTACAACCAGTGTCCCTTAAAAGTGACACTAGTTTGTTGTTCAGAAGCCTTTATTAAGCACCAGTGAACCTGTTCCATCATATGAGGCCATAACTGGTAATATAAAAGCCTTGGGACTCACTGTAGCTGAAACAAAGAGTTACATTCAGAACAATTAGCACTGGTGGATAAATCAACACTACACGCAATCGCATGAGCTAAACCATTATTATTCTGAACTGGATTATTGTCACCAACATGTACGACAGCATTTGAACGTTCAGGGTTCCTTGACTGTCTGAAGTTATTGTTCTGTTGAGAACCTGTATTATTAAAGGAATTGTCATTACTCCTATAAAATGACCTTTGTCCTCTGCTTATTCTGGCATTATAACCTCCTCTATTTTGATAATCATTAGATCTGAATGATGACTGTTGACCATATGAGATGCATCATCATAAGAGTTATAATTTCTTTGAGGCTGTTGACATTTTTTATTAAAATTATATCTGCCTCTGTTGTTGTTCATAGTTATGGTTTTGATTAACTCTATAGTTTTTGTCTATGCTGTTTGATCTCTGCCTTTGTGTATTATAATTTACAGTCCTAGCAGATGTTACTGGCAAGGAATCCTTAATGTTATTCTTACTCAGCTTCCTACTCGGATGTGCAACTTGAAATTGACGACCAAGGGTTTCAAGGTTAGATAAATTCTCTGGTTTCCTCTCCTACAGGAATGACAAAAAGTCTCCACTAATCGAAGACAAAACCTTGTCTCTCAGAATCAAATCAGATAACCATTCAAAAGTTTATCAATCTTGGACAAGTCAACCCATCTAGCAAAGTACAGCTTAACAGATGAGATAAATTCAGTAAAAAAATTTTCTGAATCTGGTAGTAATGACTTAAATTTTAACCTGTAGCCATTTTCATCCAATTGATACTTCTTTAGTAGTAGAGTTTTCACAGCTTCATAGCCTTTTGCAGACTGATCATCCATAGTACAGACTGCAGTGAGTGCCTCACATACTAATAAGTTCCTAAGCCAACTAGACCAGGTAGCTCTATCAATATTAAAATATTGACAATATGTCTCGTATCTATTGAGGAAGCATGAAATATCGTCGATATTTGAGTTACATTTTGGCAGCTTGATCTTAAAATTAGAAAAATGATCTTTATTTCTAGTTTCACCATTCATAGGATTAACCTGTGGTTGTTGCAGTCTCACATTTTTAATCTCTAATTCCGCCATTTTAAGTTCTTGTTGAGCTCTGATTTCCATCTGAGCTTGTTGGGCTTTTAAATCAGCCTGAGCATTTTCCAATTTTTCTTTTTTAAGAGCCATTTCTTCTGCTCTTCTCTTTCCACCAACTCCTCTTGTCTCCTTTTATCAGCTAATTCTTCAGCTGCCTTCTCCTCCTCTCTGTCTCTCTAATTGTCTTTGATCTCTGGCTGTATCCTCTAACCTCTTTAACTCTTTAGCAAGCTCAGTAGATGATTTTTACAATTATTGTGCTTTCCAACAGCTAAACAATAATGTAAATATTATATAATGAATATGTGAGCAATATATTCAACAATTATTTCACCACTTCAAAATCACCCAGCAGACTGTAAAAATAGATATTAAAATAGATGCTATATAGGAGCAATAAAGGACAATAGCTACAAACAATGTGACTGGATACAGTGAAAAGAGCTAAATGAAAAGAATACTAATTAAGAAATAAGGCAGAACTGTATAAAATGTTATAACAAATGAACAAAAGGTAGCTCTAGCACACTTATGACAAAACAATCACGAGTTTACAACATGTACGACATCTAATAAATAAGAGATAGCAAGGTAAGGCCAACATTAGTACAAACAATAATGAAGGGAAAACTGAATAAAAAATTACAATTAACTTTACCACAAAAACAAGCTTGCCAATTAACAGTACTGCACAACTAGACAAAAAATGGAACTGTTTAATTCAACTGAGGCAGTAACACTCAGCAATGTTCGCCGGCCCCTCAATTTGAACCAAACAGATGCATAAACTAAGAACGTCTACGAATCCTTCTCGACCAAACATTATTTGGTATTGAAAAAAATTCACAGGTCCCACCAACCTCCCACTGCTACAGAAACATAAATGCACAGAAATACATATAACATGTAAAAAAGAACCCTGGCAAACAGGATTATCAGCATCACGGACTGTATGTAACGATAAATTCACTTGCCAGTACAAAATTCCTCCTGGTTTCAGCGCCCTTTTCCTCCAAGGAACGATGAACATCACCCAGAATAGACCAGGTTAGGTCTAGACGTCACAAACAGCTGACTTAAACAGGACATCGCTTTGGTCCATCGTCTTTTTAAAAACACGCCATCTCCATCATCAAACTTGAAAACTTTGAAAGTACAATACGGCAGCAAATACTTGTTACTGTAATATATTCGGCTTCTGCAGCGAACTGGAAGCTTGAAACTTTAATTTCTGTATCTACAACCTCCCATCGGTTTGCAGACGACATCCGATGCCATTTTGAAAAAAAATGCGATTTTCATCACAAACGAAGTGCAGAGACTTGAAAAAATTCTTCTAAGAGCAGTCGATACAATTTATGTGCAGCTCAGATCCTTGTGCTTGGCCCCCACTGTTACGGGCGGGCTATTATACGGGGCTGTTTGCTGGATTGAGACTCTTGGAATTCTTCTGCTTCTATGTAATTATTAATTTCCCAAGTTCCGATAGGGGTATGCCCTTTAGTCCCCGACCATACCCGTAAACTCTTCAACATCAATGATACAGTCAATGCCAGGTTGGACGATTCAAATATGGATTTAATAAACATTACAGATATACGTAATCTGCATAATATGTTATAGTATCAACTCCACAGTCTCTAGCGTCGCAGTACAGTCTGCTAATGAAAAAACGTCCTCGACATTTTCATGCAGATATATTTAAAGTTCACAACTCACTTGCATAATATTCAGAATTCCTTTCTTACAATAATCTAACATCGACCGACGGAGATGTATGGGTGATGTAGAGGCCGAACACTTCAGGAATCTGTAGAAAGTAAAACATATAGGAGCTCGGCACACATGCGTCCGTCCACCTTGAAATACACATAGAAAAGGACTAGAAGGATCTTTCACTTCTGCTCACATTAGACCGTAGACTTTTGCGGGTGTTTTAAAGATGCTTACCCTTGTTCGCCTATTTCATGCACACTGTGCAAGAAATACAATAATCTTTGATTTCTTTATTTTAACACTTTCAGTAAAATTGTGACAAACTTCTATATCTATTGCGTGCGATACCCACAAACTAGTAATAGGAGAATCATGAGCATTTCTAAATGTCTTAAAAGCTTAACAGCTAGAAACTCACGCTGGTGAGGGTGAGAAAAAAGGCTGAAAAACAACGCAATAAAACCGTATTCTTGACATAAAACCAATAACATGCTTATATGGTATGTTGTACATTACTAGCACCTCCAAGTTGAAATAACCAGTGAAAGGAACTGTCAGCCTGCTGAAGTGCTGTAAAGGGGACCTCAGACGTCGCAGGAAACTGCGTTGAAGAATTGGAATTGCAGTCAGACAGAGTACCAATATTCGGTGTCGAAGATCTCACCTCGGCAGCCATCTGTGCACCAGTGAGAACCGCGTAGGAGGTTAATGGGTATAAACGTACCATTTGGTAATTGTCCATCGGAAAACACTCACGGGCTCTAGACAAATGCGTTAAAATAGGATCCACCGCTGCGTTCTCATGTACACAAGAGCATACTTTGTACAACAAATAAAATGTCGATATGCTCTGTATCTGATATTGAATTCATTCATTCATAACCCTCCACTCCCAAAGGAGCATAGGCCTTCAACAAACACACGCCAAGTCCTCCTGTCACGTGCCATCATCTCAAGTTCTTTCCACATTCTCATCATTTTCAACTCCTCTATTCTACACAAGTAACCCATTTATGAAAGTCATGTAGCTTTTTGGTAGTTGTCTTTGGTTGTTCTTCATGTCTCAGTGCCATACAATAGGGACGCCTCTTGTTCTCCATTTCTTTTATTACTAGCTATAGTCTGGCGGTTACGAGATCCCATCGGACAACAACACAACAGATATGGAAATCCAGTGGACCTATGCTGTTGGATGATCTGGATTTTTGCTGATGATTGGCTTCTTCTGTCCCTTAACCGTAATCAGATGCAGGTCATATTGAAAACATCGCTAGATGAGAGGTCACAGCTATTGGGTCTGAAAAAATACTCAGGGGAAAAGACAAAAAATATTGAGAATAAATGCTTGTAATGATAACAGGGTTGAACTTGAAGAATCACAAGATGTAGCATTCCGTACACATATCTGGGCAGCAATATAGACAAGTTGGAGGGAACAGTCCAGTGATATTAAAATAAAGATTAAAAAAAGAAGAGAGGAGCTTTCATTGCATTGGGAAATATATGGAGATCAAGTGCGAAATAGGATCCATCACGAAATAAGGAATCTTCAACTCAAATGTGAAGTCTAGTCCTATTGTATGGCTCGGTGACATGGAGAGAACAACAAAAGACAAAACACCAAAAAGCAACAGACTTTCATAATGGGGTGCTTGCGTAGGATTTAGAGGGAATGAACTGGTATGACATGGTTACCAAAACGTGGAAAATGATGGACAAGAAATTAGACAAGTGCCGGTGGAACAACAAGATTTTGAGAAGAAGGACGATGGCGATGGATAGGTCTCAAAACTCGAGGAACATCTGGTGATAGTTATTACATGCAAGTAGACTCTGTTCTGGAAACCCATAGTCAAGAGTAGGCCAGAGGTAGAGCCAATGAAGCAAATAGCGAGGAAGTGTAAGAGTCAGGAGAGCTGGCAAATCAGGACCCGCGTGATATTGACTGAGTAAAACGTGGCATAGCATTTGAGTGTGGATCGCTATCGGGACTGGCTGGACTTGCCATTGGTGTTTGGTGTAGAGGGGACTTATAGCTCATATGAGTGAGATAAGTGAGGGTTTTCTTTGATGTATCAGGTTATTTCGTTGCTCAGTATATTCTCCTTATCCATCATCCAGCGTCCCCAACTATGGGTGCTCTTGATGATAGTCTGTCAGCTCTTTCATTACCATTATACCCCCACCCGCATGACCAGGGCGGACAGTATATCCACAGCAGTTCTTGTAGACTGGAAGCTTCTATGAATGTTTTCCATTCATGCCGCAACCAACCATCTGTGAACCTTCCGAAGCATGGACTGAGAGTCGGAGGAGGGAAAGATTTGATCACAGAGATTATTTACTCGTAATTAAAGTTTTTATTTCTTTTGCTATAGCATAACCAATTAGGCATATTCCACATTTAATATAGACATAAATGATTGACTGAGCTACTAGGGCTGATCTGTTGCTGATGTTCTCTCGGGGATATAATGAAAGAAGTGACCTCAACTCGGTGGTCCAATTCTTTTATCTTCTTGGTTATCCGAGCGTAAGCCACACCTCTATCCAATAAAAGAAGATGTTTTGGCGAAAACTTTTCTTGCTGATAAATGAAGTCATTTTGCATAATGTTATCTTGGAGATCATTTCGCGATTTCCGGAGACATAATGTCTCCAATATAGGGTTCGTTTAGCTTGGTATTTATAACCGTTAAGCTGGACCCTGGTCAATAAAATTGAAACATCCCTACGAAAAGGTGCAACAATTGGGGTGATTCATATCTGCACACCATAATTGTGAACGGCGTTCTACGGGTACTTGTTAGAAATGTATAGAGACTGTCAAGCCTATGGCTACTTAGCATAATTGTTTGAGAGTTTTTGTTTTTTGAGAAATAAGATTGTTATAATCAGATCGTTGCATTAGTGACATGTATGTTCACTGTTTAAGAGTAGAAACTATAGATGCGGGTAGTTGCATGACTTACGCCTGCAAATATGGAATGCTGTGTGAAAATAAATTATAAGAATTAATCCATGAATAGGAAAGCGATAATGTAAAATTTTAGAGAAAGATGAATAAAAAAGTGGAAAATAAATAGTGAACTCGCTCACATTTTGTGTACATGGGTCTAAATCACACACGACATCTTTAGCAGTCATGTTCGGATTTAAAAACAAAAATCTAACTCGTATTTCCATTTTTATGGGAGAAGATCAGCTACCACAACAAATATGTCAAACCAAGAGTCGGGGATACAGGACGACCTAGAGTCCGGTGTGAGGACAACATTAGACAACCTTTGAAGGACTGAGAGCTAGGTTGTAACTAGACCAAGTGGAGGACAGTCGTAAAGACGATATGGCACTGTCTCTGGCAAACCTTACACCATAGGGTAGAAGATGGAACGACTGAGTAAGTAAGAATTTACATTTCTGGTCTCTCATTACTGTAGACATAGTTCCCTTGCTATCTCATTATTATCTTATTACCTAATTTGCACGCATATCAAATCAATAAGACAGCACAGTTTTGTGACTAGCTGTAGTTGGTTTTATCATTCATAGCATTACAAACAAAAATATCGCTTTTACGTTTAAGAAATTAAAAGCCAAAAGTTGATGTAACGTAAGGTGAATGTTCAAGTCTCCTAATATCCACAGTACCTTACCTCACATACAGTCTAAACAAGACTAATCCTTCCGTCATGATGTTTGGTAAGTGAACAAAACGCTAATATGCAATCACCTGTCCTCAATGAAAGTTAGCGATTTGTTTGTTTACTTTTTGATTGTTTTTTTTTTTTTTTTTTTTAACCTGAAATTTTTTCTTAAGGATGCCTGTCAGAAAATGACCTTTTTCTTTTTCGTTTGTTTGTTTACTGGGATATTGTGTTTTACCGAAGTTGGATATTAATTATTTCTTCTGGTACTCATACGTTTATGCTAATTTGCGTCTGTTTAATTTTCTGCTTGTCAGCCTTCCTATTTGAATGCTCAGTTGGCTGTCATTGTAATTGTTTATAGGGCGAAATATTAGGTTTCAAAATGCAAGTGGCAACGCTAGGGCAACACATATCGGAATCTATGTATATTGTCTCATCCCTGTGAGCATAACACAGCTGTTTAATTTTGTGTTTTGTTTTATAGCCTTTGTATTTAGAATTTTGAAAATTTTTGGAAAGAATATCTAGCGTAAAATTAGTTGAGATTTCTTGCCAAGAACAAAGGCACTTAAGAGGCTCAGCGAAACTGTGGAAAAGGGATCATGCTGGCTGTGGAACAACTGCAACGGGTTATGGAACTCGGGACAGTAATGTTTATCCAACATAAGGGTTACTTTCACAATTGCCTCCAGCTGGCAGAAAATGGAAGGGAAGTTAAAAACTGCAACTAAGGTGGAGTGGGTTTAATTCTCTGCACAAGACAACAGGAGGCTGACACTTGGTGGTCATGATCCAAGTGGGCCCGTCCCTTAGAGTATAAAGGAGATTAAGGGAACGAATCACTTGATCGACGGGGGGACTACTTCTGATGATCAGATTGCCTCCTGTTGTATCGCTCTGTATTGAGGTTCCTATCATGATCGTTATAATAAGAAATGTGCATGAGTGGCAGGCTTGATTACTGCTTAGGAGTAGAATTATAAGTGCAGGTAGTGGCATGAGTTACTCCAACAAACAGAGAATAGTGTGTGAAAATAACTCAGAAGAATTAGTATATGCATAGGAAAGTGATCATGTAAAATTTAAGAGAAAGAAGAACGAAAAACTGACAAAAATAAAAGCGTACATTCATTTTGTCACACCTATAGCAGATATCATTGCTAAAAAAACATTCGTTATAAGAAAGTCTGGTATATGAGCAATATAAAAAGCACGTACAGCAGCCGCCTGTACAAATTTAGCATAAACATAATGAAGATGGTGTACGTCTATTACAATACAAAATTAGCGAGCTTTATCAATCAATACTCATTAGTTCATTAAGTAGCAAAAGCCTTCAACAAATTTATGCCCAATTTTGTCGCGTGCCATTAACTCGTTCTTTCTAGGTCTTCTTCACCATTTTAACTTCTGTCTCCAGTTCTCTTCTCCAAGAGTTTTTAATTTACCTCTGCCTCTCTTACCCTGGGGGTTCCAGAACAAGGACTGCCTTGTAATGCTATCAACAGGTTTCCTCAACGTATGTCCTATCCATCGCCAGTGTCCTCTTCTAATCTCTTGTTCTACTGGCACTTGTCTGGTTCATGTCATCAGCTCACCATTAATGACCATTTAGTCCTTGTATTCTATGCAAGCACCCATTTATGAAAGTCTAGCGTTTTCATCGGATTTTTTGTTGTTGTTGTATGTTTATTTGTTGTTGTTGTTCTCCGTGTTTCAGATCCATAACTCCGCCTAGGCCGGTCCCAAGTCCGGCTGAAAAAGGAGGAGAGCGGCCTGCATGAAGGCCGTAAGGAGGCAGCCCCTTCACCATGCGAAGGCAAAACAAGCCAATCACCTGTTTGCTTTAAATCACGATTATGCGAACTACAAGAGAGAAAACTTACTGATTCTAAAGGCGACGAACTGGAACGGACTACGGACTACGACTTATGAAACGTGGAACACAAGAAGTATAAATAGGAAAGAAGAGGAGCTGGTGGAAGAGATGAGGAAAGCAAAACTAGAAATCCAGGCTAAAACGGAAACGAAGAAAAAGGGACAAGGAGTCATGGATCTCGATGGCGACACGCTGCTCTACAGTGGTGTACCCACATCTGAAAGAGCTAAAGGGAGCGTGGGTTGCATTGTGGCCAAAAATCAAAAATATAGTATCAAGGGATGGAACTTTGTCTCGGAGCGCATTATGGTTGTAAAACTAAAAGAAGGAGAAACCATAGTCAAACTGGTCATAGTGTATGGGCCAAATGAGGATGAGAGAGCAGAGGTCAAGGAGGAATTCTTCGAGCTGCTTCAAAAGACAGTGTATGACTGCCTAGAAGGTGATATTTTTTTTTAATTAAAAATATATATTAATAGCCCCTTCAGTTTAGAACCAGAAATTGTGAATGCGGTCCCTGCGTTTTACAGGCTCAGCTGCTTGTTTTCTGGTGTTCCTTTCGAGTAATCTTTTCTTTTCTGCTTGTTGTGGAGAGCTTCTTTTCGCGTTAAATCTGAGGAGGTGCTGTATAGAGAGTGCATCGCTACTTGGCGCGCTCGTCAGCTTCATCCTCCCAGGTTGCTGGCTTACAAATCCAGTGCCCTCATGTCTCTCTTGCACACATCTTTGAATCCTAATCTGCGGTTCGATCAACTGTTCTTTTGCCGATCTGCCAGTTATGTCTGTCAGAATGGATATCTTTCCATGATGCGATCCAACTTCCATGAGTCGGAATAATATATATAAAGTAGGGTTGTGATTGGATTTAAAAAATCGATTATTCGAATTTGAAAAATTATAAAGATATATATACTATTAACAAGTTTTGTTGACAATCACATTGGAGTTTTTTTTCTTTTTTTACATGTGATAAAGCTACATAGTCCTGAAAAGATAATAGGATACTAAAAGTTACTAAAAACCCAACCCACAATTTCCTTAATTATTTGGACCATTGTTGCGTACATTTAATGTCCGTAACAGGCCATTTACATATAAATGCAGTCAAGGTCCTGCAAATTGGTAATTATATGTACACACTACTCAGTGGTTTGTATTATAGTTTATTGCGCAGAGAACGCACATTTTTAAGATTTAAGATTAGCGCGTCTTGTTGTCTGAGAGAAGGAGATGACGTATCTGGTTATGGAAGAAAGCAGTGATTCCTATTTCCAGACTGTTGAGTCTGATGTTTTGTCCTTGATTTCGGACTAAGTGTACTTGCTGATGACTGGCTCATTGAATTTAATGACATAGCTTCGGTCATCCATGATAGGTAAGGATTTATGAATCGATGTTATTTTCGTGTGAAATTATTGCGTCTTCCTCCGTTCGTTGACCTCAGCTGATATCCATATGAAATTAGTTATCAGTAAGGATGTAGTCACACGTATATTCAGTAGGAGCTTTGAAAAGAAATAATGTTCAATTTTTTGAACATTGTTTATTGTTATTAGGGAATCTGCGCTAGGGAATATTTATAACAGCCGTATCGAAAGTGTCGGCGTTTTTATTGAGGTGACTCTAATATTATTATGATTCGTCTAGGCGTCATGGTTGTCAGTCCGTAGTCATATATTGAAAATCTTCTATTATGTTTAATATCGTGAGGCCTAACAAAAACAGGTAAGTATTCATACAAGAGACCTCAGATGCAAGGAGACATAATGGGGATCTCACTCGTTATTGTCAAGGGTCAAAGGACTATTGAATGCCCTTTTTAATTAATGCCTCATCGTTCATATGTACTTTATTTGTTAATGCACATGATCAGTCCGTATGTTGATGGTGGGAATTACTATTGCGGATCTATACTTGTATATATTTCAAGAAACCATTACTACGCCATATTTTTAACCGTCCTATTACGTGTGATTAGCATTCGTTTAAGATACTAATTTTCGTGTTGTAACCGTGTCTCGTCAATAAATTTTGCATGAACTTTTCCTCAAACGACTTGAGTTTACGTATTGGCTGTTTGGCATAGCCTCTTGTTGGAGTATTGATATTGAAGAAGGTTGACCTATTTTGACCTTTTTATATATCTATATCTAAACGGAGAGAGGAGCAAAGAAAATCCTGGGCTGATAACTCAAAGACTGGGCAGGACACAGTTTTTCCAACTTGTACGCATTGCTGAGGATAGAGAGCAGTGGAGGACCCTGTCTGCTGATGCTTCCACCATGGCACCTAGACCCATGACGGGTTAGGGTTGAGATGAGATGATGAAACTATTAAGGGGACGGAAGGAATACAAATCCATAATAATATATTAATTTTTCGTAAGTTCACCTTCGGCACTGAGCTCTAGATTTCATCAGCCTACATGTTTTTTCTCTCATGGTAGTCTGAGCTGTGTTAATATAAAGGAATAGACTTCTGCTTAAGCTTTAGGGACGCGCATCGAAAGCTTAAATATAAATGAGACATATCTTGGTTCTACCAGTATTACGGTTACTACTCCGAGAAGGATCCTTATTGAGGACGGAAATGAATTTCTATCACGTCTGAATCAAGTGTGACTCAATAGGTATATATATAAATGCAAAGCGATTAATTATTAACGATACTTTCATATCTACGGGACAACCGAGCATCCACGAGCGGACTTACGTCGGAAACTAACGATGACGGTTTTAATTCGGGCGGACTATCTACTTACAGTATAGGTAATGACACAAACAGGTTTTGTTTACCTTTTATATTGTAATATAATCGACATCCATAACCTTCCACCCATTAATAAATGGACTTGGTAATGAAATCAGAATATGATATTTTTGATTAAAGAAGCAACCAAACGTATTCAAGCGGAAAAAAAGGGAACGGATGAGACTTCGCAATAGTACCAGGCAATTCATAATAAGACGTGGTGGTCAGGAATCAACGAGGCGTTGACATAGTTAAATAAAAGATTGAAAATAGAACGAATTGCATCATTATCAAAATTACCAAGCAGGTAATATTTTAATATGGACACAAGACATCTGTGATTAGCACTCAGCACGAATGGAGAAAGATCTGTACTCTCCCGAGACACTTCCCTGTATGCAAACAAAACGTCTCAAAAACCTATCCTAATCACACAGACACTCTTAAGTAACCTTGCTCGACAGTTGATTGAGACATCCATTAAAACGTTCGCACACATATTTATTACTCCGTTGATGGTATGGTGAAGTAAAAGAATACAAAATACCCTGCAATTTCTATACATTCTATAATATAGGAAATAGGACTTCCACGATCAGACGATAAGTTTGCGGAAAAAAAATTCTGACGTACTGCATAGAATACGTAGCGTCTCAGCTACAGCTCCCGAGGTAATGTTCTATGTGAAAATCGCTTCTATCCAATACTACAATCATCTACACAAGTCAATTGTTACGGGCGGGCTATTATACGGGGCTGTTTGCTGAATTCGGACTCTTGGGGTTCTTCTGCTTCTATGTAATTATTAATTTCCCAAGTGCCGATAGGGGTATGCCCTTTAGTCCCCGACCACGGCCGTAAACTTCAACATCAATGATACAGTCAATGCCAAGTTGGACGATTCAAATGTGGATTTAATAAACATTACGTTGCTCCAATACAGATATAAGTAATCTGCATAATATGTTTTAGTATCAACTCCACACTCTCTAGCGTCGCAGTACAGTCTGCTAATGAAACAATGTCCTGGACATTTTCGTGCAGATGTATTTAAAGTTCACAACTGACTTGCATAATAATCAGAATTCCTTTCTTACAATAATCTAACATTGACCCACGGAGGTGTATGTGTGGTGTAGAGGTCGAACACTTCAGGAATCTGTAGAAAGTAAAACATATAGAAGCTCGGCACACATGCGTGCGTCTATCTTGAAATACACACAGAAAAGGACTAGAAGAATCTTTCACTTCTGCTCACATTAGACCGTAGACTTTTGCTACTACGCCCAAAAGGCAATGACGTACTTCCTGTAACCAATAGTCACCTTTCCTAAACAAATATGACTGCCTGTCGAAAAGAATTGATTTCGACAGACATGTTATGAATTTTACTCATAACATCTACACCCCCACCCTCCCCCCCTTGCCCCCCCGGTCAAATAATGAAAACGAAGTTTGCATTATTTTCGTGGAGTGAGTTTAAACATCACTGGAGTGAAAAGATAGTATCATCAAATTTCACCGTTAGTATGACATAGTATAGCACCCAGGTTTATGCTCCGTAGTAAACAAATAAACACTCAAGGTGTGGAACTTAGTAATAAAATTACTACCACCATCGACTACAAAGGATACAAATAATTTGACAACAATGTGAGGTAACCATAGCAAAATCAGCTAACATGTAAAAATGACATGATTATATCAGTCCAGACACTTGTATCATACCACACACCGTCCAAAACACCTAACTGTCCCGTCAGGTAATATAAGTCACTTAGTCTCATAATGCAAAGCATTAAAATTAATTAAACTATGTAATAGAGACAATAGATGACATGAGGCAGACAAACAAGTAATAATGTGTATGACTGCGACATTTTGTCAAATGTTCTTAATAGTTATGTGTCATGCAAAATGATATGTCATTAATATACCATATTAATAAGCATGAGAAGCAAGGAAATCCTGTACTTTTGTAATGTACACCGTAATGTGGGAAATAGATAAAACTATGCCTATGTGTCGTATCAATCGATAAAAGTATGGCATATGAGCCACTTAATGTTGCAATGTCTAGTGTGAGTGGGACATAGATTTGTGTCAAAGACTCAACAATCTATAGTGAATTCAAATTAATCACTTCTTAATAATATACACAATAGTGCAAAGTTTATAAGGAAATGTCATTCCGTTAATTAATAAATGTTTATACACTGTCCTTAGACGTATGTTGAAATCCATTGTTGACGATGTCCATGATTGTTTGCCGTGCGATATTACGTCAGTACGAATCAAAATGTTATTAAACACAGTAGTCAACCATCACAACTTAGTTCCATATAAAATATCTTTGTTACTTCCCTGCGATATTTCAAGTCAGTCATTTTTAGAGTTATGTCCCTTTTAAGTAGAGACTATAGTTTATTGACAAAACATGTTTTTATCAAAAAATGTCTGGACATGACACCATTAATAAACATTATTATATATATTATATTATATATATATATATATATATATATCTATATATATATATATATATATATATATATATATTTATATATATATATATATATATATATATATATATATATATATATATATATATATATATATATATTTTATATTTTATATGGTGTGTTGGAAAGTCTGTAACTTGCCTATAAGCACTGTCATTAAGGCACGATCTCTATACGAAGTGCGCTGAGTTCAACAAGATATTACATGATTTTGAGTATAATAAAATCCATCATCGTCCTGTTGCGGTGGGAACCGCTTTCTTATATCAGTAATGTGATCACTGTACAACTTGAATAATGTCATGCGACTACGCAATCACCCACGCAATAGTTTCTTGATCAAGACATCACCATGTATGTTCCTGCGTTAGATTGCATTATGTGAATCATCTGTATTAATAGAGCCGATAGGTGATATCGGGTCTTTTATGCACCTTGAAATGACATCTTCCAAGATATTTTGGCTTCCTTTGATGGCTTTGATTTCGTAGTCGTAAGGTTGTAATGCTAGCGAGGCTCTAGCTGCTCTTTCATTTTTAAATCCAGCTGTTTTTAGATATGCTAATGCCTTCTGGTCAGTCTCCAGAGTGAATCGGGCTCCAATCAGATATTGTTGCAGTTTAGTGAAGCAAAAGACAATTGTTAGCAGTTCCCGTTCCAAAATGGGATACCGCTGCTCTGTGGGTGAAAGTTTCTGGCTTAAATACATAGTTGGGTGCATGAAGCCTTCAAATTCTTTGCATTAACGTGCCCCGATGCCTGTATTTAACGCGTCTACTCTGAGGACAAATGGAAATTTGAGCGTCAGTTAATCTCAAAATTGGGGATTTGGAAAAAAGCCACAAAATTTTTAGTAAATTTAACGCCACATCACAAGCATGTGACCAAATTATCCTATTTGGAGAGTTCTTTTTCACTAACGATGACAAAATTGAGGTCATATCTGAAAAAATAGGCAGGAATTTTCTATAGACATTTACCAAGCCTAACAGACTGCGAACTTGTTTCTTAGTTCGAGGAATTTCAAGATTCAAGATTTTCGAGATAGTGGAATCCTCCAGGTTTAAGAAACCCACCTCCTACCTTATGACCAAGAAATGAAATTTCAGTAAATCCTATTCTGGTTTTGGAAGGTCTAGCAGTAAGATTACGAAAACGTAAAGTATTCAACAAAGAATGAATTCCGATAACATGTTCATCCAAAAGTATGATGAAACAGACAGATACCATCAATATATGTGATTTCAGAGAACAGTCTACGCATCATGCGAAAAAAAGTAGCAGGAGCGTTAACAAGACCGAACGGCATAAAATTGAACTGAAACAAACCTAAAGGTGTAGCGAACGCTGTATAAGGCTTAGCTTTGTCTGATAGTGGCACTTGCCAATAGCCTTTTGACAGGTCAAATTTTGTAAAGAACGTAGCTGTAGTCAATCTATCCAGGAGAGATTCTAACAAGGGTAAAGGTTCAGCATCCTGAATCGTGACAGCATTTAAACGTCTGAAATCTATACAAATACGAAAATATTTATCTTTTTTCCTGATCAAGACCATAGGAAAACTGTATGGTGAATTAGATGGTTCAATTATATGTAACTTGATCATTTCTTTTATTTCTTCCTGTACCTGTGATTGTAAATGAATAGGTATAGGGTAAGGTTTCAGTTTGATAGGTTTGAAATCTGTTAGCACGATATCATGTTGAATGATATCTGTATGCCCAGGAACATCCGTGAGCACATCAGAAAAAAGATTGCAGTAATAGAGAAATCTGTTCTTTCTGATTAGAAGCTAGAGTAGGAGCAATGGAAATATCTTTCCAGCTTTCAGTAGCTAAAAGATGTTTCATAGGTAACGATAAGATTGGTTCAATACCATCAGTTAAATCAGAAGTCTCTTCCTGAATAACTGCTAAGGAAGAGCAACGATCAACAGATTCGTCGACAGCTTCAAAAACAGGTTTCAGATTTGGAGGACGTGTATGAAATTGCTGTAACATATTAATATGGAAAGTTGTTTCCTTCCCATTAATAAATAAAATATAGTCAACATCTGACAATTTATCAAATTATTGTATAAGGTCCTTTCCATGACAACAGTAATTTGTTGTCTTTGTTTGGCAATAATACATAGGCTTCATCACCCATCCATAATTGGCGCAGTTTTCTGTTTTGATTGACAAACAATCTAGCCTTTAATTTCGCTTTTTCTGATGCCTCCACTGCTATGTCTTCTTATTTGATCATTAGCCGCCGACCGTCAACGCAGTCAGTAGCTATCACGCCTAGTGGCGTCTTGTAGGGCAACAACAAATTGATTCCACTTTGCTCGGTCGACGGCCATCCTTTGTATAGTGCCACAACTCTGGTTCATTCTTTGCATCTCACTGGTGATGGAAGTACACTGCTATTTGGCATGCGTCAATAATCTTCTGTCTTAAATTGACAACATATTGGTAAAAGGTTTGAACATCCTCATCCATGTTAGCTCCAACCAACAATTGTTTTAAAATGGACATAGGTCCTCTAGGCTTAGCACCAAAGACCAATTCAAATGGCGCAAACCCGGTATGTTCGTTTGGGATTTCTCTATAAGCAAAGAGAACTGCAGGCAAAATTGATCCCAATCTTGCGAAGACCTAGTCGTAACCTCGCCTAACATTTGTTTCAAACTCCTGTTGAGTCTCTCAATTTTAGAATTTGCTTGTGCGTGATATATTGAACTAAGAGAACAATCAATATCAAACATTTTCATCACTTCTTTCATTACGTCCGAGACCTTTTGCGTCTCCTGGCCAGCAGGTACACATATCAATGCATGTCAGCACAAATTTGTGCCCTCTAGCTGATGTGACCTTTAAAGGACCAATAAGGTCGATAGCCATCTTTACGAAGGGCCGCAAAGAAATATCAGATGCCTGCATAGGTGCATCATGCCTACGCCTTTTAGTAACCACACCTTGGCACACTGTGCATGTGCGACAAAAAGCCTTAACATCTTTTGTCACACCAGGCCAAAGGAAATGCGACAAAACCCTCTGCTTTGTTCTTGCAATACCCATACGACCTGCGCAATTAATGTCATGGGCATGTCGTAAAACAAATGGTCTAAAGCAAGTTGGTACCATAATCTGTTTTTTTCACAGATGTTGCATCCTGAAATTTTTTAATCAAAATACCATTTCTTAAAGTATACCAGTGTTTAGCATTATTATCCAACATCACATCATTTGATTTTGCAACCTGAAAAAAATTTCCTCAATGAATCATCATAATTTTGTCTCTGAATGAAAGACTCCTTATCAATAAGTTCCATCTGGAAATTATCATCACTTTCCTCTTCCTCATTATCAATATTCTCATTATCATTATTATGCTCCTCGTCAATCATCACCTCTTCAGTGTCATTTTCATCATTCATCAGCTCATCTACCACATTATCATTTTGGATGTGACTATTCAATTTAGCACGAGCCAGAGCTCTGGTTGTAACAGCATTTGCACATATGAGGTGCTGTTGTTCCCATTTTCAATATCATCCTTTGTACATTCACGAATGCCGGGAATATTTCCTAAAATATTCCTCCGATGGGACTATTTAACATGCACACGAGAGTTCTCCCTGTGAAGTAAAGGGTATCCAAAAATACTTACGCAGTTGGATAGTATTCCACTGTGCCGCCAAGTGTAATGCATTTCACCTCTCTTCCTGTATAATCTGACTGATCCACCAACGACCTGTGCACACCAATCGTAGTACAACCAGTGTCCCTTAAAAGTGACACTACTTTGTTGTTCACAAAGCCTTTATTAAGCACCAGTGAACGTGTTCCATCATTACGAGGACATAACTGGTAATATAGAAGCATTGGGACTCACTGTAGCTGAAACAAAGAGTTACATTCATAACAATTAGCACTGGTGGATAAATCAACACTACACGCATTTGCATGAGCTAAACCATTATTATTCTGAACTGGATTATTGTCACCAACATGTACGACAGCATTTGAACGTTCAGGGTTCCTTGACTGTCTGAAGTTATTGTTCTGTTGAGAACCTCTATTATTAAAGGAATTGTCATTATTCCTATAAAATGACCTTTGTCCTCTGCCTGATCTAGCATTATAACCTCCTCTATTTTGATAACAATTAGATCTGAATGATGACTGTTGACCCTAATATCCATCATCATAAGAGTTATAATTTCTTTGAGGCCGTTGACATTTTTTATTAAAATTATATCTGCCTCTGTTGTTGCCATAGTTATGGTTTTGGTTAACTTTATTGTTTTTGTCAATGCCGTTTGATCTCTGCCTTTGTGTATTATAATTTACAGTCCTAGCAGATGCTACTGGCAAGGAATCCTTAATGTTATTCTTACTCAGCTTCCTACTCGGATGTGCAACTTGAAATTGACGACCAAGGGTTTCAAGGTTAGATAAATTCTCTGGTTTCTACAGGAATGACAAAAAGTCTCCACTAATCGAAGACAAAACCTTGTCTCTCAGAACAAAATCAGATAACCCTTCAAAATTGTTTTCAATCTTGGACAAGTCAACCCATCTAGAAAATTAAAGCTTAACAGATGAGATAAATTCAGTAATTTTTTTTCTGAATATGGTAATAATGACTTAAGTTTTAACCTGTAGCCATTTTCATCCAATTGATACTTCTTTAGTAGTAGAGTTTTTACAGCTTCATAGTCTTTTGCAGACTGATCATCCATAGTACAGACTGCAGTAAGTGCCTCACCTACTAATAAGTTCCTGAGCCTACTAGACCAGGTAGCTATATCAATATTAAAACTCATCTTGACAATATGTATCGTATCTATTGAGGAAGCATGAAATATCGTCGATATTTGAGTTACATTTTGGCAGATTGATCTTAAAATTAGAAAAATAATCTTTATTTCTAGCTTCACCATTCATAGGATTAACCTTTGGTTGTTGCAGTCTCAATTTTTTAATCTCTAATTGCGCGAGTCTAAGGTCTTGTTGGGCTCTGATTTCCATCTGTGGTTGTTGGGCATTTAATTCAGCCTGAGCATAGGCATATATATATAATGAATATGTGAGCAATATATTCAACAATTATTTCACCACTTCAAAATCACCCAGCAGACTGTAAAAAATAGATATTAAAATAGATGCTATATAGGAGCAATAAAGGACAATAGCTACAAACAATGTGACTGGATACAGTGAAAAGAGCTAAATGAAAAGAATACTAATTAAGAAATAAGGCAGAACTGTATAAAATGTTATAACAAATGAACAAAAGGTAGCTCTAGCACACTTATGACAAAACAATCACGAGTTTACAACATGTACGACATCTAATAAATAAGAGATAGCAAGGCCAACATTAGTACAAACAATAATGAAGGGAAAACTGAATAAAAAAAAATACAATTAACTTTACCACAAAAACAAGCTTGCCAATTAACAGTACTGCACAACTAGACAAAAAAATGGAACTGTTTAATTCAACTGAGGCAGTAACACTCAGCAATGTTCGCCGGCCCCTCAATTTGAACCAAACAGATGCATAAACTAAGAACGTCTACGAATCCTTCTCGACCAAACATTATTTGGTATTGAAAAAAATTCACAGGTCCCACCAACCTCCCACTGCTACAGAAACATAAATGCACAGAAATACATATAACATGTAAAAAAGAACCCTGGCAAACAGGATTATCAGCATCACGGACTGTATGTAACGATAAATTTCACTTGCCAGTACAAAATTCCTCCTGGTTTCAGCGCCCTTTTCCTCCAAGGAACGATGAACATCACCCAGAATAGACCAGGTTAGGTCTAGACGTCACAAACAGCTGACTTAAACAGGACATCGCTTTGGTCCATCGTCTTTTTAAAAACACGCCATCTCCATCATCAAACTTGAAAAACTTTGAAAGTACAATACGGCAGCAAATACTTGTTACTGTAATATATTCGGCTTCTGCAGCGAACTGGAAGCTTGAAACTTTAATTTCTGTATCTACAACCTCCCATCGGTTTGCAGACGACATCCGATGCCATTTTGAAAAAAAATGCGATTTTCATCACACAAACGAAGTGCAGAGACTTGAAAAAATTCTTCTAAAGAGCAGTCGATACAATTTATGTGCAGCTCAGATCCTTGTGCTTGGTCCCCACTGTTACGGGCGGGCTATTATACGGGGCTGTTTGCTGGATTGAGACTCTTGGAATTCTTCTGCTTCTATGTAATTATTAATTTCCCAAGTTCCGATAGGGGTATGCCCTTTAGTCCCCGACCATACCCGTAAACTCTTCAACATCAATGATACAGTCAATGCCAGGTTGGACGATTCAAATATGGATTTAATAAACATTACGTAGCTCCAATACAGATATACGTAATCTGCATAATATGTTATAGTATCAACTCCACAGTCTCTAGCGTCGCAGTACAGTCTGCTAATGAAAAAACGTCCTCGACATTTTCATGCAGATATATTTAAAGTTCACAACTCACTTGCATAATATTCAGAATTCCTTTCTTACAATAATCTAACATCGACCGACGGAGATGTATGGGTGATGTAGAGGCCGAACACTTCAGGAATCTGTAGAAAGTAAAAAACATATAGGAGACTGATAAACTTTCAAATAACAATATGTATTCATTACTGGCATGAATGAATATGTGTCCTGATTCAACTACAAGGGAACCAGGAATCAAAATCAATTTAAATTACAAGTTATGTACAGAATGTATTTAATATGAATATTGTAGTGACATATATTATTACAAATGTTCTATGTGTGTCAGTTGTGTAGTAGTAAAATGAGGTAATACTGGTTTTGTTTTGTTCAAGCTCTGTTGGTATTTGTCATCATGACTTCAATAGTTTGTCTTTAGGGACTAGTATTGGAGATGTTCACAGTTCCTGATTTTAAGACAAGTAAATTCCCCTCTTAATGTTAATTTTAAAAAGTCAGTTCAAGATGAGGGGACATAATGTTGAGCTCAGCTGGCCAATTCGCTTATCTGGCGTGATGGCGGCAGGAAAGGACTCCTCTGCTCGAATTCTCCTCTGGGCTCTGGAGACACCTCACTGATAGCTAAAAGGACCAAGGAGTATGCTGTCCGACACTGGATTCAGCAAAGCTCTGACCAGGTGCTGCTCAGTACCATCAAGACCACTGTCCCTGAAATCAAGAAGGATGTACCTTCTACTTCATAACTAATTTATATTTTCTTTTTACACTGATCACAATACATCACAAACATTGCGTTCAGAGCGTTAGGCCAACAGTCAGCTTCATCTGAAATACTTTATTCCAGTATTACCCTTCTTAATGGTTACTACGCCTCTGCACTTCCAGCATTATTTCTTTCTAGTCAATCATCCAGGTGTCAGTGTACTGTTTGGCCATTCCATGCCGTTTTACTTCTCTCCGACACCCTCTGTTCAGGCTGGAGCATTTTAGGCTTTACCTCACGTTTGCCACTGAACTACACATATATATACAGGCATAAATCAACAATTCACATTCAATTTTCATTAAAAGATATTGAATGGTTCAAGCTTACCACAATTCATACGAATAAACACAGATACGTTGATTAGCAATGAATTCTGGCACAAACTGGCACAAATTTCCATCTGCCTATGTTCCAGGCTTTTATTTAACACAATTATAGCTGGCTTCAACGCACTGATGCTTTATCAAGATCATTTAAACAAGTGGTCTCGAACTAACGCTCCCAAGTGTGTATATCAGCGAGACTGGCCAATGAGCCACGTTTCGACAAGTGTTTGAAAAAATGTTATCTTTTCCCGTTTCCCCTAACAACCAAGATAGTATTTATAGCCCGACCAATCGTGGTTAGGCTTTCATTTGTTGCGCTCCAATCAATTTGGAGTTTACATGGTAGGCTATTTCTGTAACGTAAATTTTTTTCAAACACGTTAAAAAAAAATCTTATGAGCAGAAATGATTTTATGTTGTCAGGCACCCCCAATATTTTATTTTGGGTATAATTTATTAATTCCTGGACTATTTGCGTAACGTTTTACATATTATTTGTCAGCAAGCCCTAAGGAACCCAAAAATACTAATTTAAAGGAGCTACGTGGCTGCGTTCAAAATATGCAATTTCTTCTACCTCCTGTTTCGAAGATGTGCTGTCTGGGTACTGTTATGTTTTCAAACGTAAACCCATCTATTGTTATCTTTCCTAATAAGCGTTTTTTATGATTTTAAAACCTAACTCTGGGAAAGGGTAGTGTATTTTATCACTGTCCGTCTGAAAAAAAATTAGTGCATGTAGACTTACACGCGTGATGGCAGCATTTGTGTATCGCGCGACGCGTGTTTAGTGTTCGGCTTTCTGCCTCTCCCTTCTCGCTATCCTTTTTCATCTGTTCGTTCGTTTTGGTAACGCAGTATAATTAATGTTAGGATTAATTTAGGTCATTACGCAGTACGTCTCAATGTTTTTCCAAGAAATACAGCACACGTTTCATTGAAGAAAGCGGGTAATAATACAGTAAGCTTTTATATCAACGTGAAAGCGTTACAATTTGCAGACGAAGCAGAAAAACAAGGGGGATTTCGAGTACATTCTTTGTGACAGCACTGTTATTTTACCATTGCTCTTCTCTTTATTAATTTTATTTGTTAGGCTTCATATTTACCTAATAATTTATATATGTGGATTAGAATATTTCATGACACCTCCCCTCTTAAAACAGACATTATATGTCAGTCCTTTATTCTATATACACATAGAGAAATTTATTATTATTTCTGGGGTTTACGGTGATTCTCATCACACGGATGGCGGCTTAAAAAATCCGCTCCCAGATTGGTTTTTCCAGATATATACTCAATGCTAAAATTATATGGAGCCAGAAGCAAAGACCATCGGAGTAACCTAGAGTTCTCATGCTTAGCCTGTGCTAAAAACGATAAAGGTTTGTGATCTGTTTGCAACTTAAATGCCTTCCCATATAGATAAATATTGAATTTCTTTATTGCCCATATTACTGCAAGACATTCTTTTTCGCTAGTTGAGTAGTTGATTTCAGCTTTATTCAACTTTCTGCTAGCATATGCCACTGGGCTTAATTCCCATCCCCATCCAATGCATCTGATTTCTGTAGTAGAGTTGCACCTAACCCAATATTACTTGCATCCGTCCTTACTATGAATTCTTGACTTAAGTCAGGTAATTTCAAAATGGGTTTACTTGTGAGCTTTTCCTTCAATTCTTGGTAAGTCATTTCACATTGTGGTGTCCATGTAATGCGATCTGGATGTCCTTTACGTGTCAATTCCGTTAAAGGTGCACATATGGAATTAAAGTTTTTGATATACTTCTGGTAGAAACCACATAATGAGACAAAGGATCTCACGTCCTTCTTGGTTTGTGGTCTCGGGGCTTTCTGTAGTTTCTCTAAATTCTTTGGGTCAGGGGTCATGTTTCCCTGATAAACTGTGTGTCCCAAAATTCCAATTCTTTACATCCAACGCAACATTTGGTTGGTCGGGCTGTTAAATTTGCCTCCCTAAGTCGATCAAACAGCATGTTCAGAGAGTCAATGTGTTCCTCAAATGTTTCTGTTGCTATAAGGATATCATCCATAAAATTTGTTATTACAGGGATTATTCAGAGGATCCAATAATTTTCTCATCATTCTAGAGAAGACACTAGGCGCATTCTTCAATCCAAATGGCAATCTATTAAACTCATAGTGTCCTTCTGAGGTACTAAAAGCTAGGTATAGTCTAACCTCAGGCTTTACTGGAATCTGATAGTATCCTTTACTCAGATCCACTTTTGAGAAATATTTAGCTTTATTTAGTCTGGCAAACAGCTGATTTGTATCCGGCAATGGATCCACCTGTCCTTCTGTAATAGCATTCAGTCTCCTGTAATCTATACAGAGTCTATGTTCTCCAGAGGGCTTCCTTAAGAGTACCACCCCGGAACTATACGAAGACTCACTGTGCGAAATAATTCCTTCCTTCAACAGATAGTCTATCTCTTCCTTCAAAGCTTTTTCCTTAGCAAACGGAATCGAATATGGTTTCATACAGACAGGTGTGGAGTCTATGAGTTTCATATCATATTCCAATAGGTTTGTATGCCCTGGTCGGTCTGTTAACACCTCTGCATGATTATTTAGAACCTGTTGCACTCTCTCTTTCTGAGTTTTCGTTAAATGTGTACTGATTTTCACCTGTGCTGCTGTCTCACAGGGGTGTAATGGATATTCAAATGATGAAAGTGGTTCCTTTTTCATCTCCATGGCGATGGACAAGGTCAACAAGTGTGTCTCTTCCTGATGTTTTCTTTCCAAATATTTCTTCAGGAGATTCACATGATAGATTTTTCTTTCCCCTTCTTATCTATCTTATAATTTGTTCTAGACACCTTCTCTAGAACTGTATATGGACCCTGCCATCCAATTTGTAACTTATTCTGACTCCCGGGCAAAAGAAGCAGTACCTTCTCTCCCACAGCCAAATTTCTGTCTTTCGCCTTCCTGTTATAATAGGCAGCATGTTTCTTCCTGGCTTGTTTCAAATTTCATTGGCAAGTTTCCAGCCAGTTTTCAACCGAGTGGTCAGCTCATTCACATATTGGTATGAAGATGTAATGTTTTCCTCTGCCTTTTCATCAGTCCACGTTCTTAACAAAGCTACATATGGACCTTTAATTGTGTGGACCTATTTGTCCATGCACCGGTATGGTCTCTTCCACTCGAAGCTTTATAGTGATGATTTTTCCTCCCAGAATTATCATTCACAAAACGACCGCTACCAATTTTTCTTTTGGGGCTTTCTCCCCTCTTAAAATTCTTGATGAGAGATTTCCTCTCTACATCTTCTTCCTCCAGTTTGTTTAAGTCCGATTGAGGGATTGTCGGCTTATCCTGGGGTAAGACATCTTTTTGCACTCTCCGCATAGTGGCCATAGTAAAACAGTTAAGTGAAGCTTGTCCGTGAAAAGGGGCTTCCCATTCCATTTGGTCCACTTTATCAAATCTATATTTCTTTTATTATCAGGCCTAATTTTGCCCCGTGGCGTGTCCAGGTCCTGATCCATGTTCCCACTTGTGGGTGTTCCCTCATGTGCTATGCTACACCTTTCTACAAAATTCTCAATGTCCCATCTTGCTTTGGGCCAATAATAATTGTGAGCCACCTTTTGAATGATGGTACCTATCTTCTCATGGTCCCCATCTGGTTTCACATGTAGGCTCCTTATTAAGTCTGCCCTATATCTTTTAGGAAGAACCAGCTGTCCGTGACCATGGGATCTAGTTCCGGCCTTCCTATACATCAACTTGTTTTTCATGTAAAAATCTCCCTTGCCTGGGTTGTATGACAAGTTGACAATTTTCTGAAACAAGGCTTGAGTGTTTTATCCCCAGCCTGTGCCTTCCTCATCTCTTCTGGAGTGGTATCTAACATAATATCCTCCTCCTGTCTTGAGGTCGACCTGACCTGAAGGGTTGCCATATACACAGGTTTCCTTCTGCAACGGTCAGTGTCATGATTGTCCATCTGACAATTCTTACACCACCTTTTTCCTTGGTTGAAAGATTTTCTTTCATCATATTTCCTTTCATCGAATTGTGGGAATTTATTTTATTTTCATACCGTGGCCTATCAAATTGGTGCTTACCTTTATTTTGATCCTTAGGATCAAATTTATTAAAGTTCTGTGGTGCCCTAAAGTTGTCCACCTGTTTCTTTTTATTACCTGTTACCTCTGCTTGAGCTGCTTGATACCTTTCAGCAACATTTAGCAACTCTCCCAGCCTCTCTGCACCTTGTTCCATGAGAAACTTTCTCAGGTCTGGAGCCATGGACTCTCTTAGTTGCTCTATAAGGACCATTTCCTTAAGATCTTGGGTTTTCCCCAGAGAAGTCCATTTCTCCAAGTATGTCTCTATTCGTGCAGAGAACTGGTGATAGGTTTCACATGACAGTAGTTTAGCATTCCTAAATTTTTTCCTGTAAAACTCTGCATTCTTTTCATACCTTAACAAAAGAGCCTGCTTTAGCATGTCATAATTTTCCTGATCACCTCTGCTCATTTTTGCAAAAACTTCATAAGCTGCCCCACGAAGTCCCTGAGATAACTTTAAGCTCCACCTTTCTCTCTCTAACCCATACGTGGTAGCTAATAGTTCGTACCTATTTAGGTAGCTCTCTATATCATCGTCTTTCTCAACAAAATGATCTAAATGAAAATTCATAGCTGAGGTTGAGGCTCCCTGAGTAACCGTAGCATCAGAGGCAAAGGGAATGGCACCATTTTCAGGAGCATGGCCTTGAAACTCAAACTCCCTTAGTCGTAACTCATGTTCCCTTTGTAATCTTTTATCTTCTGCTTCCCTTTCTGCAGCTAATCTCTTCTCTTCTGCAGCTAATTTCTTCTCTTCCCTTTCTGCAGCTAATCTTTTGTCTTCTCTTTCTGCTTCCAATTTCTTAGCCTCTTTGTCAGCCTCAATCTGCAACCTCTTAGTCTCGGCCTCAGCTTGCAACCTCTTAGTCTCAGCCTCAGCTTGCCACCTCTTAGTCTCAGCCTCAGCTTCAAATTGTAACTTCTTAATTTCCCTTTCAGCCTCTAACCTTCTTTCGGCTTCTTTTTCTAATCTTCTTTCTTCGCGTTCAATAAATTTGTCACATTCCGTTGTGACATAGGCAACCATAACTTGCCCATCTAATCCTAACTCTTTTGCAGTCTGAACCGCAGCAGATCGAAATTTGGCCAGGTCCGCCATTGTCTATCAGGTTAATTTTTATAATGTCTACCCAACAATTCAATTTCTAACTATATATCTAATGGACAACACAGGCACCGTGAGCTCAACCTTATTTAATTCCACCCAAGGATACCTTTTAATTCTTATATTCCCTGAAGTGAATTACCCCCCAATATTTTTAATAGTTAAAGATTCAAAATCCCAAGAGCGAGACCCCAATATATGTGGTGAAGTGGGATGTTATAAATACTTATAGGGAACTTAGTGTACTGACTGAGATCAGCTGTGAAGGTATCTATATCTATTAAGAGTAGTGTATTATAGATAACCTTACTTGCTACCACATATCTATATATCTCAGTCAGAATTATTCTGGAATAGTGTGATGCTCCGTTATGTGTCTAGGGTATGTGTATGATGAAGAGTAAGTCACAACAACAGACAGATAAACAATTTAATTTAATCCACTACTCTTGACAACACTGTGACACTCACATACATATAACACTCTACAAAGATATCTTAAAAGAGTCACTGATAAACTTTCAAATAACAATCTGTATTCATTACTGGCATGAATGAATATGTGTCCTGATTCAACTACAAGGGAACCAGGAATCACAATCAATTTAAATTACAAGTTATGTACAGAATGTATAACTGGTAATTTAAATTGATTGTGATTCCTGGTTCCCTTGTAGTTGAATCTGGGATCACATTATTCATTCATGCCAGTAATGAATATCAGATTGTTATTTGATAGTGTATTAGTGGACTCTTTTAAGATTATCTTTTGTAGAGTGTTAAATGTATGTGAGTTGTCACTGTGTTGTCAGAGTAGTGGAGTAAATTAAAATTGTTTATCTGTCTGTTGTTGTGAATATAAACTTCATGCATACACATTACCCTAGTCACATAACGTAGCATCACACTATTCCAGAATAATTCTGACTGAGATATATAGATATGTGGTAGCAAGTAAGGTTATCTATAATACACTACTCTTAATAGATATAGATACCTTCACAGCTGATCTCAGTCAGTACAATAAGTTCCCTATAAGTATTTATAACATCCCACTTCACCACATATATTGGGGTCTCGCTCTTGGGATTTTGAATCTTTAAATATTAAAAATATTGGGGGTAATTCACTTCAGGGAATATAAGAATTAAAAGGTATCCTTGGGTGGAATTAAATAAGGTTGAGCTCACGGTGCCTGTGTTGTCCATTAGATATATAGTTAGAAATTGAATTGTTGGGTAGACATTATAAAAATTGACCTGATAGACAATGGCGGACCTGGCCAAATTTCGATCTGCTGCGGTTCAGACTGCAAAAGTGTTAGGATTAGATGGGCAAGTTATGGTTGCCTATGTCACTACGGAATGTGACAAATTTATTGAACGCGAAGAAAGAAGATTAGAAAAAGAGGCCGAAAGAAAGTTAGAGGCTGAAAGGGAAATTAAAGAACGTTACAGTTTGAGGCGGTGAGGCTGTGCCTTAAGAGGTTGCAAGCTGAGGCTGAGACTAAGAGGTTGCAAGCTGAGGCTGAGACTAAGAGGTTGCAGATTGATGGGCTGACAAAGAGGCAAATGCAATTGGAAGCCGAGGAAAGAGGGGACAGGCTCTGCAGAAAGAGAAGAGAAAGATATTAGCTGCAGAAGAAAGAAGATTGACTGCAGAAAGGGAAGCAGAAGATAAAAGATTACAAAGGGAACATGAGTTACGACTATGGGAGTTTGAGTTTCAAGGCCATGCTCCTGAAAATGGTGCCAGTCCCTTTGCCTCTGATGCTACGGTTACTCAAGGAGCCTCAACCTCAGCTATGAATGAAATTTTAATTTAGGATCTTTTTGTTGAGATAGACGTGGATATAGAGAGCTACCTAAATAGGTACGAACTATTAGCTACCACGTATGGGTTAGAGAGAGAAAGGTGGAGCTTAAAGTTATCTCAGGGACTTCGTGGGGCAGCTTATGAAGTTTTTGCAAAAATGAGCAGAGGTGATCTGGAAAATTATGACATGCTAACGCTGGACTTCTTTTGTTATGGTATGGAAAGGAATGCTGAATTTTTACAGGAAAAAAATTTTTGGAATGCTAAACTACTGTCAGGTGTAACCTATCACCAGTTCTCTGCACGAATAGAGACATACTTGGAGAAATGGACTTCTCTGGGGAAAACCCAAGATCTTAAGGAAATGGTCCTTATAGAGCAATTAAGAGAGTCCATGGCTCCTGACCTGAAGAAAAGTTTCTCTGGAACAAGGTTGAAGAGAGCTGGGTGGTGAGTTGTTAATTGTAGCTGAAAAGTTATCAAGCAGCTCAAGCAGAGGTAACAGGTAATAAAAAGAAACAAGTGGATAACTTTAGGGCACCACAGAACTTTAATAAATTTGTTCCTAAGGATCACAACAAAGGTAAGCACCAATTTGATAGGCCACGGTATGAAAATAAAAATAAATTCCCACAATTCGATGAAAGGAAATATGATGAAAGAAAATCTTTCAACCAAGGAAAAAGGTGGTGTAAGACTTGTCAGATGGCCAATCATGACACTGACCGTTGCAGAAGGAAACCTGTGTATATGGCAACCCTTCAGGTCAGGTCGACCTCAAGACAGGAGGAGGATATTATGTTAGATACCACTCCAGAAGAGATGAGGAAGGCACAGGCTGGGGATAAAACACTCAAGCCCTTGTTTCAGAAAATTGGTCAAAACTTGTCATTACAACTACAGGCAAAGGGAGATTTTTACTTGGAAAACTAGTTGATGTTGTATAGGATGGGCCGTAACTTGATCCCTTGTTCACGGACAGCTGGTTCTTCCAAAAAGATATAGGGCAGACTTAATAAGGAGCCTACATGTGAAACCAGATGGGGACCATGAGAAGATAGGTACCATCATTCAAAAGGTGGCTCACAATTATTATTGGCCCAAAGCAAGATGGGAAATTGAGAATTTTGTAGAAAGGTGTAGCATAGCACATGAGGGAACACCCACAAGTGGGAACATGGATCAGGACCTGGACACGCCACGGGGCAAAATTAGGCCTGATAATAAAAAGAAACATAGATTTGATAAAGTGGACCAAATGGAATGGGAAGCCCCTTTTCACGGACAAGCTTCACTTAACTGTTTTACAATGGCCACTATGCGGAGAGTGCAAAAAGATGTCTTACCCCAGGATAAGCCGAAAATCCCTCAATCGGAATTAAACAAACTGGAGGAAGAGGATGTAGAGAGGAAATCTCTCATCAAGAATTTTAAGAGGGGAGAAAGCCCCAAAAGAAAAATTGGTAGCGGTCGTTTTGTGAATGATAATTCTGGGAGGAAAAATCATCACTATAATGCTTCGAGTGGAAGAGACCATACCGGTGCATGGACAAATAGGTCCACACAATTAAAGGTCCATATGTAGCTTTGTTAAGAACGTGGACTGATGAAAAGGCAGAGGAAAACATTACATCTTCATACCAATATGTGAATGAGCTGACCACTCGGTTAAAAACTGGCTGGAAACTTGCCAATGAAAATTTGAAACAAGCCAGGAAGAAACATGCTGCCTATTATAACAGGAAGGCGAAAGACAGAAATTTGGCTGTGGGAGAGAAGGTACTGCTTCTTTTGCCCGGGAGTCAGAATAAGTTACAAATTGGATGGCAGGGTCCATATACAGTTCTAGAGAAGGTGTCTAGATCAAATTATAAGATAGATAAGAAGGGGAAAGAAAAAATCTATCATGTGAATCTCCTGAAGAAATATTTGGAAAGAGAACATCAGGAAGAGACACACTTGTTGACCTTGTCCATCGCCATGGAGATGAAAAAGGAACCACTTTCATCATTTGAATATCCATTACACCCCTGTGAGACAGCAGCACAGGTGAAAATCAGTACACATTTAACGAAAACTCAGAAAGAGAGAGTGCAACAGGTTCTAAATAATCATGCAGAGGTGTTAACAGACCGACCAGGGCATACAAACCTATGGGAATATGATATGAAACTAATAGACTCCACACCTGTCTGTATGAAACCATATTCGATTCCGTTTGCTAAGGAGAAAGCTTTGAAGGAAGAGATAGACTATCTGTTGAAGGAAGGAATTATTTCGCACAGTGAGTCTTCGTATAGTTCCGGTGTTGTACTCTTAAGGAAGCCCTCTGGAGAACATAGACTCTGTATAGATTACAGGAGACTGAATGCTATTACAGAATGACAGGTGGATCCATTGCCGGATACAAATCAGCTGTTTGCCAGACTAAATAAAGCTAAATATTTCTCAAAAGTGGATCTGAGTAAAGGATACTATCAGATTCCAGTAAAGCCTGAGGTTTGACCATACCTAGCTTTTAGTACCTCAGAAGGACACTATGAGTTTAATAGATTGCCATTTGGATTGAAGAATGCGCCTAGTGTCTTCTCTAGAATGATGAGAAAATTATTGGATCCTCTGAATAATCCCTGTATAACAAATTTTATGGATGATATCCTTATAGCAACAGAAACATTTGAGGAACACATTGACTCTCTGAACATGCTGTTTGATCGACTTAGGGAGGCAAATTTAACAGCCCGTCCAACCAAATGTTGCGTTGGATGTAAAGAATTGGAATTTTTGGGACACACAGTTTATCAGGGAAACATGACCCCTGACCCAAAGAATTTAGAGAAACTACAGAAGCCCCGAGACCACAAACCAAGAAGGACGTGAGATCCTTTGTCTCATTATGTGGTTTCTACCAGAAGTATATCAAGAACTTTAATTCCATATGTGCACCGTTAACTGAATTGACACGTAAAGGACTTCCAGATTGCATTACATGGACACCACAATGTGAAATGACTTACCAAGAATTGAAGGAAAAGCTCACAAGTAAACCCATTTTGAAATTACCTGACTTAAGTCAAGAATTCATAGTAAGGACGGATGCAAGTAATATTGGGTTAGGTGCAACTCTACTACAGAAATCAGATGCATTGGATGGGGAATTAAGCACAGTGGCATATGCTAGCAGAAAGTTGAATAAAGCTGAAATCAACTACTCAACTAGCGAAAAAGAAAGTCTTGCAGTAATATGGGCAATAAAGAAATTCAATATTTATCTATATGGGAAGGCATTTAAGTTGCAAACAGACCACAAACCTTTATCGTTTCTAGCACAGGCTAAGCATGAGAACTCTAGGTTAATCCGATGGTCTTTGCTTCTGGCTCCATATAATTTTAGCATTGAGTATATATCTGGAAAAACCAATTTGGGAGCGGATTTTTTAAGCCGCCATCCGTGTGATGAGAATCACCGTAAACCCCAGAAATAATAATAAGTTTCTCTATGTGAACATAGAATAAAGGACTGACATATAATGTCTGTTTTTTAAGAGGGGTGAAGGGTGTCTTGATTGAAATATTCTAAGTCAAGCATTTATAAATTATTTGGTAAAATATGAAAGCCTATCAAATATAAATTTTTTAATAAAGAGAAGAGCAATGGTTAAAATAACAGTGCTGTCACAATGACAGTACTCGAAATCCCCCTTGTTTTCTGCTTCGTCTGCAAATTGTAACGCTTTCACGTTGATAATAAAAGCTTTACTGTTTTTATTTTTTGTTTTTACCCGCCTTCTTCAATGGAAAAACGTGGTGGCTGCGATTTCTAAGAAAAACATTCGTAGGACGTACTGCGTAATGACCTAAATTAATCCTAACCATTAATTATTTTGCTGCGTTTACCTACAATACGAACGAACAGCCGGGACAAATGGATAGCGAGAACGGGAGAGCAGAATGCCGAACATTTATAACACGCCGTTCGCGCGTATACACAATTACTACTATCACGCGTGTTAGGTCTACATGCACTTAAATTGTTTTTCACGACGGACAGTGTTAATTTACACTTACCCTTTCCAGAGTTTGGTTTTTGATAAATCATAAAAACTCTGAGTTAGAAAGATAACATTAGATGGGTTTACGGTTGTGATCTTAAACAGTACCCAGTCAGCATATTTCTTAGTAACATGGATGTTAGTAATAGACATTGCATATGTTGTACGCAGTCCACGTTAGTCCTTTATAGTTGTCATTTTTGGGTACCGTAGGGTGGCTGTCAATGTTATATGTAAAAAGGTTTACGCTACTATTAGTCCAGGAATTATTCAATTATACCATAATAAAATATTGGGGGTGATGTCAGCATTTTTAAAATCATTTCTGCTCATAAGATTTTTTTTTAACGTGTTTGAAAAAAATTTACGTTACAGAAATAGCCTACCATGTAAACTCCAAATTGATTGGAGCGCAACAAATGAATGCCTAACCACGATTGGTCGGGCTATAAATACTATCTTGGTTGTTAGGGGAGACGGGAAAAGATAACATTTTTTCAAACTCTATGTCGCGGAAACGTGGCTTCATGGGCCAGTTTATCGGCTGATATATACACTTGGGAGCGTTAGTTCGGAGGACCACTTGTTTAAATGATCATGTAAAGCAACAGTGCGTTGAAAGACAGCGCTTAATCGTGTTAAATTAAAAGCCTGGAACATTGGCATGATCCGAAAAATTTGTGCCAGTTTGTGCAGGCAGAATTCATTGATATTCATACGTTTCTGTGTTTATTCGTATGAATTGTGGTAAGCTTTGAGACCATTCATTATCTTTTAATGGAATTTGTATGTCAATTGTTGATTTTATGCTGTATATATATTTGTGTAGTTTCAGTGGCAAATGTGAAGGTAAAGCCTAATAATGCTTTCCCAAAGCCTGAACAGAGGGTGTAGGAGGAAAGTAAACCGGCATGGAATGGCAAAATAGTACAATGACAACTGGATGATTGACTAGAAAGAAATAATGCTGGAAGTGCAGAGGCGTAGTAACCATTAAGAAGGGTAATACTGGAATAAAGTATTTCAGATGAAGCTGACTGTTGGCCTAACGCTCTGAACGCAATGTTTGTGATGTATTGTGATCAGTGTAAAAAGAAAATATAAATTAGTTATGAAGTAGAAGGTACATCCTTCTTGATTTCAGGGACAGTGGTCTTGATGGTACTGAGCAGCACCTGGTCAGAGCTTTGCTGAATCCAGTGTCGGACAGCATACTCCTTGGTCCTTTTAGCTATCAGTGAGGTGTCTCCAGAGCCCAGAGGAGAATTCGAGCAGAGGAGTCCTTTCCTGCCGCCAGCACGCCAGATAAGCTAACTTGGCCAGCTGAGCTCAACATTATGTCCCCTCATCTTGAACTGACTTTGTAAAATTAACATTAAGAGGGGAATTTACTTGTCTTAAAATCAGGAACTGTGAACATCTCCAATACTGGTCCCTAAAGACAAACTATTGAAGTCATGATGACAAATACCAACAGAGCTTGAACAAAACAAAACCAGTATTACCTCATATTACTACTACACAACTGACACACATAGGATATTTTTAATAATATATGTCACTACAATATTCATATTAAATACATTCTGTACATAACTTGTAATTTAAATTGATTGTGATTCCTGGTTCCCTTGTAGTTGAATCAGGACACATATTCATTCATGCCAGTAATGAATACATATTGTTATTTGAAAGTTTATCAGTGACTCTTTTAAGATATCTTTGTAGAGTGTTATATGTATGTGAGTGTCACAGTGTTGTCAAGAGTAGTGGATTAAATTAAATTGTTTATCTGTCTGTTGTTGTGACTTACACTTCATCATTCACATACCCTAGACACATAACGTAGCATCACACTATTCCAGAATAATTCTGACTGAGATATATAGATATGTGGTAGCAAGTAAGGTTATCTATAATACACTACTCTTAATAGATATAGATACCTTCACAGCTGATCTCAGTCAGTACACTAAGTTCCCTATAAGTATTTATAACATCCCACTTCACCACATGTGAGCAGAAGTGAAAGATCCTTCTAGTCCTTTTCTGTGTGTATTTCAAGGTGGACGGACGCATGTGTGCCGAGCTCCTATATGTTTTACTTTCTACAGATTCCTGAAGTGTTCGGCCTCTACATCACCCATACACCTCCGTGGGTCGATGTTAGATTATTGTAAGAAAGGAATTCTGAATATTATGCAAGTGAGTTGTGAACTTTAAATATATCTGCATGAAAATGTCGACGACATTGTTTCATTAGCAGACTGTACTGCGACGCTAGAGACTGTGGAGTTGATACTATAACATATTATGCAGATTACTTATATCTGTATTGGAGCTACGTAATGTTTATTAAATCCATATTTGAATCGTCCAACCTGGCATTGACTGTATCATTGATGTTGAAGAGTTTACGGGTATGGTCGGGGACTGAAGGGCATACCCCTATCCGAAATTGGGAAATTAATAATTACATAGAAGCAGAAGAGCCCCGAGAGTCTCAATCCAGCAAACAACCCCGTATAGTAGCCCGCCCGTAACAGTGGGGGCCAAGCACAAGGATCTGAGCTGCACATAAAATGTATTGACTGCTCTTATCAGAAGAATTTTTTCAAGTCTCTGCACTTCGTTTGTGAAGAGATGGCATCGGATGTCGTCTGCAAACCGATGTGAGGTTGTAGATACAGAAATTGAAGTTTCAAGCTTCCAGTTCGCTGCAGAAGCCGAATATATTACAGTCGCAAGTATTTACTGCCGTATTGTACTTTCAAAGTTTTCAAGTTTGATGCCGGAGATGGCGTGTTTTTAAAAAGACGGTGGACCAAAGTGATGTCCTGTTTAAGTCAGCTGTTCGTGACGTCTAGACCTAACCTGGTCTATTCTGGGTGATGTTGATCGTTTCTTGGAGGAAAAGGGCGCTGCAACCATGAGGAATTTTGTACTAGCAAGTGAATTTATCGTTACGTACAGTCCGGGATGCTGATAATCCTGTTTGCCAGGGTTCTTTTTTACATGTTATATGTATTTCTGTGCATTTATGTTTCTGTAGCAGTGGGAGGTTGGTGGGACCTGTGAATTTTTTCAATACCAAATAATGTTTGGTCGAGAAGGATTCATAGACGTTCTTTAGTTTATGCATCTGTTTGGTTCAAATTGAGGGGCCGGCGAACATTGCTGAGTATTACTGCCTCAATTGAATTAACCAGATCCATTTTTTGTCTAGTTGTGCAGTACTGTTAATTGGCAAGTCTGTTTTTGTGGTAAAGTTAATTGTAATTTTTTATTCAGTTTTCCTTCATTATTGTTTGTACTAACGTTGGCCTTACCTTGCTATCTCTTATTTATTAGATGTCGTACATGTTGTAAACTCGTGATTGTTTTGTCATAAGTTTGCTAGAGCTACCTTTTGTTCATTTGTTATAACATTTTATACAGTTCTGCCTTATTTCTTAATTAGTATTCTTTTCATTTAGCTCTTGTTACTGTATCCAGTCATATTGTTTGTAGCTATTGTCCTTTATTGCTCCTATATAGCATCTATTTTAATATCTATTATTACAGTCAGTTGGGTGATTTTGAAGTGGTGAAATAATTGTTGAATATATTACTCACATATTCATTATATAATATTTATATTATTGTTTAGCTATTGGAAAGCAACATAATTGTAAAATATGGCTACCTTTGTGTATTTTATTAAGATTGGAAAAGAGTGTGGTAAGGAAGGTGAAGCCTTACTGTAATAAGCATCTACTGAGCTTGCTAAAGAGTTAAAGAGGTTAGAGGATGAAGCCAGAGATCAAAGACAATTAGAGAAAGAGAGAGAGAGAGAGAGAGAGAGAGAGAGAGAGAGAGAGAGAGAAGAAGGCAGCTGAAGAATAAGCTAAAAAAACGAGACAAGAGGAGTTGAAAGAAAAGAGAAGAGCAGAAGAAATGGCTCTTAAAAAAGAAAAATTGGCCTATGCTCAGGCTGAATTAAAAGCCCAACAAGCTCAGATGGAAATCAGAGCTCAACAAGAACTTAGAATGGCGGAATTAGAGATTAAAAAATTGAGACTGCAACAACCAAAGGTTAATCCTATGAATGGTGAAGCTAGAAATAAAGATTATTTTTCTAATTTTAAGATCAATCTGCCAAAATGTAACTCAAATATCGACGATATTTCATGCTTCCTCAATAGATACGATACATATTGTCAAGAGTTTAATATTGATATAGCTACCTGGTCTAGTAGGCTCAGGAACTTATTAGTAGGTGAGGCACTTACTGCAGTCTGTACTATGGATGATCAGTCTGCAAAAGACTATGAAGCTGTAAAAACTCTACTACTAAAGAAGTATCAATTGGATGAAAATGGCTACAGGTTAAAACTTAAGTCATTATTACCATATTCAGAAAAAAAATTACTGAATTTATCTCATCTGTTAAGCTTTAATTTTCTAGATGGGTTGACTTGTCCAAGATTGAAAACAATTTTGAAGGGTTATCTGATTTTGTTCTGAGAGACAAGGTTTTGTCTTCGATTAGTGGAGACTTTTTGTCATTCCTGTAGAAACCAGAGAATTTATCTAACCTTGAAACCCTTGGTCGTCAATTTCAAGTTGCACATCCGAGTAGGAAGCTGAGTAAGAATAACATTAAGGATTCCTTGCCAGTAGCATCTGCTAGGACTGTAAATTATAATACACAAAGGCAGAGATCAAACGGCATTGACAAAAACAATAAAGTTAACCAAAACCATAACTATGGCAACAACAGAGGCAGATATAATTTTAATAAAAAATGTCAACGGCCTCAAAGAAATTATAACTCTTATGATGATGGATATTAGGGTCAACAGTCATCATTCAGATCTAATTGTTATCAAAATAGAGGAGGTTATAATGCTAGATCAGGCAGAGGACAAAGGTCATTTTATAGGAATAATGACAATTCCTTTTATAATAGAGGTTCTCAACAGAGCAATAACTTCAGATAGTCAATGAACCCTGAACGTTCAAATGCTGTCGTACATGTTGGTGACAATAATCCAGTTCAGAATAATAATGGTTTAGCTCATGCAAATGCGTGTAGTGTTGATTTATCCACCAGTGCTAATTGTTATGAATGTAACTCTTTGTTTCAGCTACAGTGAGTCCCAATGCTTCTATATTACCAGTTATGTCCTCGTAATGATGGAACACGTTCACTGGTGCTTTATAAAGGCTTTGTGAACAACAACAAAGTAGTGTCACTTTTAAGGGACACTGGTTGTACTACGATTGGTGTGCACAGGTCGTTGGTGGATCAGTCAGATTATACAGGAAGAGAGGTGAAATGCATTACACTTGGCGGCACAGTGGAATACTATCCAACTGCGTAAGTATTTTTGGATACCCTTTACTTCACAGGGAGAACTCTCGTGTGCATGTTAAATAGTCCCATCGGAGGAATATTTTAGGAAATATTCCCGGCATTCGTGAATGTACAAAGGATGATATGAAAATGGGAACAACAGCACCTCATATGTGCAAAATGCTGTTACAAACCAGAGCTCTGGCTCGTGCTAAATTGAATAGTCACATCCAAAATGATAATGTGGTAGATGAGCTGATGAATGATGAAAATGACACTGAAGAGGTGATGATTGACGAGGAGCATAATAATGATAATGAGAATATTGATAATGAGGAAGAGGAAAGTGATGATAATTTCCAGATGGAACTTATTGATAAGGAGTCTTTCATTCAGAGACAAAATTATGATGATTCATTGAGGAAATTTTTTTCAGGTTGCAAAATCAAATGATGTGATGTTGGATAATAATGCTAAACACTGGTATACTTTAAGAAATGGTATTTTGATTAAAAAATTTCAGGATGCAACATCTGTGAAAAAAACAGATTATGGTACCAACTTGCTTTAGACCATTTGTTTTACGACATGCCCATGACATTAATTGCGCAGGTCGTATGGGTATTGCAAGAACAAAGCAGAGGGTTTTGTCGCATTTCCTTTGGCCTGGTGTGACAAAAGATGTTAAGGCTTTTTGTCGCACATGCACAGTGTGCCAAGGTGTGGTTACTAAAAGGCGTAGGCATGATGCACCTATGCAGGCATCTGATATTTCTTTGCGGCCCTTCGTAAAGATGGCTATCGACCTTATTGGTCCTTTAAAGGTCACATCAGCTAGAGGGCACAAATTTGTGCTGACATGCATTGATATGTGTACCTGCTGGCCAGGAGACGCAAAAGGTCTCGGACGTAATGAAAGAAGTGATGAAAATGTTTGATATTGATTGTTCTCTTAGTTCAATATATCACGCACAAGCAAATTCTAAAATTGAGAGACTCAACAGGAGTTTGAAACAAATGTTAGGCGAGGTTACGACTAGGTCTTCGCAAGATTGGGATCAATTTTGCCTGCAGTTCTCTTTGCTTATAGAGAAATCCCAAACGAACATACCGGGTTTGCGCCATTTGAATTGGTCTTTGGTGCTAAGCCTAGAGGACCTATGTCCATTTTAAAACAATTGTTGGTTGGAGCTAACATGGATGAGGATGTTCAAACCTTTTACCAATATGTTGTCAATTTAAGACAGAAGATTATTGACGCATGCCAAATAGCAGTGTACTTCCATCACCAGTGAGATGCAAAGAATGAACCAGAGTTGTGGCACTATACAAAGGATGGCCGTCGACCGAGCAAAGTGGAATCAATTTGTTGTTGCCCTACAAGACGCCACTAGGCGTGATAGCTACTGACTGCGTTGACGGTCGGCGGCTAATGATCAAATAAGAAGACATAGCAGTGGAGGCATCAGAAAAAGCGAAATTAAAGGCTAGATTGTTTGTCAATCAAAACAGAAAACTGCGCCAATTATGGATGGGTGATGAAGCCTATGTATTATTGCCAAACAAAGACAACAAATTACTGTTGTCATGGAAAGGACCTTATACAATAATTTGATAAATTGTCAGATGTTGACTATATTTTATTTATTAATGGGAAGGAAACAACTTTCCATATTAATATGTTACAGCAATTTCATACACGTCCTCCAAATCTGAAACCTGTTTTTGAAGCTGTCGACGAATCTGTTGATCGTTGCTCTTCCTTAGCAGTTATTCAGGAAGAGACTTCTGATTTAACTGATGGTATTGAACCAATCTTATCGTTACCTATGAAACATCTTTTAGCTACTGAAAGCTGGAAAGATATTTCCATTGCTCCTACTCTAGCTTCTAATCAGAAAGAACAGATTTCTCTATTACTGCAATCTTTTTTCTGATGTGCTCACGGATGTTCCTGGGCATACAGATATCATTCAACATGATATCGTGCTAACAGATTTCAAACCTATCAAACTGAAACCTTACCCTATACCTATTCATTTACAATCACAGGTACAGGAAGAAATAAAAGAAATGATCAAGTTACATATAATTGAACCATCTAATTCACCATACAGTTTTCCTATGGTCTTGATCAGGAAAAAAGATAAATATTTTCGTATTTGTATAGATTTCAGACGTTTAAATGCTGTCACGATTCAGGATGCTGAACCTTTACCCTTGTTAGAATCTCTCCTGGATAGATTGACTACAGCTACGTTCTTTACAAAATTTGACCTGTCAAAAGGCTATTGGCAAGTGCCACTATCAGACAAAGCTAAGCCTTATACAGCGTTCGCTACACCTTTAGGTTTGTTTCAGTTCAATTTTATGCCGTTCGGTCTTGTTAACGCTCCTGCTACTTTTTTTCGCATGATGCGTAGACTGTTCTCTGAAATCACATATATTGATGGTATCTGTCTGTTTCATCATACTTTTGGATGAACATGTTATCGGAATTCATTCTTTGTTGAATACTTTACGTTTTCGTAATCTTACTGCTAGACCTTCCAAAACCAGAATAGGATTTACTGAAATTTCATTTCTTGGTCATAAGGTAGGAGGTGGGTTTCTTAAACCTGAGGATTCCACTATCTCGAAAATCTTGAATCTTGAAATTCCTCGAACTAAGAAACAAGTTCGCAGTCTGTTAGGCTTGGTAAATGTCTATAGAAAATTCCTGCCTATTTTTTCAGATATGACCTCAATTTTGTCATCGTTAGTGAAAAGAACTCTCCAAATAGGATAATTTGGTCACATGCTTGTGATGTGGCGTTAAATTTACTAAAAAATTTGTTTTTCCAAATCCCCAATTTTGAGATTAACTGACGCTCAATTTCATTTGTCCTCAGAGTAGACGCGTTAAATACAGGCATCGGGGCACGTTAATGCAAGAATTTGATTAGGCTTCATGCACCCAACTATGTATTTAAGCCAGAAAACTTTCACCACAGAGCAGCGGTATCCCATTTTGGAACGGGAAACTGCTAACAATTTGTCTTTTGCTTCACTAAACTGCAACAATATCTGATTGGAGCCCGATTCACTCTGGAGACTGACCAGAAGGCATTAGCATATCTAAAAAAACAGCTCGATTTAAAAATGAAAGAGCAGCTAGAGCCTCGCTAGTATTACACCTTATGACTACGAGATCAAAGCCATCAAGGGGAGCCAAAATATCTTGGCCGAAGTGTTCTTTCAAGGTGCATAAAAGACCCGATAGCACCTATTCAAAATCTACTAATACAGATGATTCACAGAATGCAATCTAACGCAGGAATACATACATGGTGATGTCTTGTTCAAGAAACTATTGCGTAGATGATTACATGGTCGCATGACATTACTCAAGTTGTACAGTGATCATTTTACTGACATAAGAAAGCGGTTCACACAGCAACACGATAATGATGGATTTTATAATACTCAAGATCGTGTCATATCTTGTTGAACTCAGCGCACTTCGTAAAGAGATCGTGCCTTAATGACAGTGCTTATAGGCAAGTTACAGACTTTCCAAGACACCATATATATATATTATATATATATATATATATATATTATATATATATATATATATTTATATATATATATATATATATTTATATATATATATATATATATATATATAATATATATAATATATATATATTATATTATTATATATATATATATATATATATATATATATATATATATAATGTTTATAATGGTGTCATGTCCAGACATTTTTGATAAAAACATGTTTTGTCAATAAACTATAGTCTCTACTTAAAAGGGACATAACTCTAAAAATGACTGACTTGAAATATCGAAGGGAAGTAACAAAGATATTTTATATGGAACTAAGTTGTGATGGTTGACTACTGTGTTTAATAACATTTTGATTCGTACTGACGTAATATCGCATGGAAAACAATCATGGACATCGTCAACAATGGATTTCAACATACGTCTAAGGACAGTGTATAAACATTTATTAATTAACGGAATGACATTTCCTTATAAACTTGCACTATTGTGTATATTATTAAGAAGTGATTAATTTGAATTCACTATAGATTGTTGAGTCTTTGACACAAATCTATGTCCCACTCACACTAGACATTGCAACATTAAGTGGCTCATATGCCATACTTTTATCGATTGATACGACACATAGGCATAGTTTTATCTATTTCCCACATTACGGTGTTACATACAGGATTTCCTTGCTTCTCATGCTTTTAATATGGTATATTAATGACATATCATTTTGCATGACACATAACTTTAGACATTTGACAAAATGTCGAAGTCATACACATTATTACTTGTTTGTCTGCCTCATGTCATCTATTGTCTCTATTACATAGTTTAATTAATTTTAATGCTTTGCATTATGAGACTAAGTGACTTATATTACCTGACGGGACAGTTAGGTGTTTTGGACGGTGTGTGGTATGATACAAGTGTCTGGACTTTGTTGTCAAATTATTTGTATCCTTTGTAGTCGATGGTGGTAGTAATTTTATTACTAAGTTCCACACCTTGAGTGTTTATTTGTTTACTACGGAGCATAAACCTGGGTGCTATACTATGTCATACTAACGGTGAAATTTGATGATACTATCTTTTCACTCCAGTGATGTTTAAACTCACTCCACGAAAATAATGCAAACTTCGTTTTCATTATTTGACCGGGGGGGAAAGGGGGGGGGGGGGGGGGGGGGTGTTATTAGTAAAATTCGTAACATGTCTGTCGATATCAATTCTGTTCGACAGGCAGTCATATTTGTTTAGGACCGGTGACTGTTGGTTACAGGAAGTACGTCATTGCCTTTTGGGCGTAGTAGCAAAAGTCTACGGTCAAATGTGAGCAGAAGTGAAAGATTCTTCTAGTCCTTTTCTGTGTGTATTTCAAGATAGACGCACACATGTGTGCCGAGCTTCTATATGTTTTACTTTCTACAGATTCCTGAAGTGTTCGACCTCTACACCACACATACACCTCCGTGGGTCAATGTTAGATTATTGTAAGAATAGAATTCTGAATATTATGCAAGTGAGTTGTGAACTTTAAATGTATCTGCATGAAAATGTCGAGGACATTGTTTCATTAGCAGACTGTACTGCGACGCTAGAGTCTGTCGAATTGATACTATAACATATTATGCAGATTACTTATATCTGTATTGGAGCTACGTAATGTTTATTAAATCCATATTTGAATCGTCTAACCTGGCATTGACTGTATCATTGATGTTGAAGTTTACGGCCGTGGTCGGGGACTAAAGGGCATACCCCTATCGGCACTTGGGAAATTAATAATTACATAGAAGCAGAAGAACCCAAAGAGTCCGAATTCAGCAAACAGCCCCGTATAATAGCCCGCCCGTAACAATTGACTTGTGTAGATGATTGTAGTATTGGATAGAAGCGATTTTCACATAGAACATTACCTCGGGAGCTGTAGCTGAGACGCTACGTATTCTATGCAGTACGTCAGAATTTTTTTTCCGCAAACTTATCGTCTGATCGCGGAAGTCCTATTTCCTATATTATAGAATGTATAGAAATTGCAGGGTATTTTGTATTCTTTTACTTCACCATACCATCAACGGAGTAATAAATATGTGTGCGAACGTTTTAATGGATGTCTCAATCAACTGTCGAGCAGGGTTACTTAAGAGTGTGTGCGTGATTAGGATATGTTTTTGAGCCGTTTTGTTTGCATACAGTGAAGTGTCTCGGGAGAGTACAGATCTTTCTCCATTCGTGCTGAGTGCTAATCACAGATGTCTTGTGTCCATATTAAAATATTACCTGCTTGGTAATGTTGATAATGATGCAATTCGTTCTATTTGCAAACTTTTATTTACCTATGTCAACGCCTCGTTGATGCCTGAACATCACGTCTTATTGAATTCCTGGTACTATTGCGAAGTCTCAGGTTTGTGCAAATCGGGATAGAAAGCTCCGTTCCCTTTTTTCCGCTGAAGACGTTTGGTTGCTTCTTTAATCTAAAAGATCATATTCTGATTTCATTACCATGTCCTTTTATTAATGGGTGGAAGGTTATGGATGTCGATTATATTACTAATATAAAAGGTAAACATAAACCTGTTTGTGTCAGTACGCTTAAACTGTAAGTAGATAGTCCGCCAGAATTACAACCGGTCATCGGTTAGATTTCCGACGTAAGTCCGCGTCGTGGATGCTCTGTTGTCGTAGATATGAAAGTATCGTTAATAATTATATCGCTTTGCATTTATATATTATACCTATTGAGTTCTACTCTTGATTCAGAACGTGATAATCAGTTCCGTCATCAATAAGGATCCTTCTCGGAGGTAGTAACGATATTACTGGTAGAACCAAGATAATGTCTCATTATATTCTGCTTTCGATGCGCGTCCCCTAAAGCTTAAGCAGTATTCTATTCCTTTATATTACACAGCTAAGACTTACCATGAGAGTAAAAACATGTAGCGGCTGGATGATATCTCGAGCTCAGTGCCGATGGTGATCTTACGGAAAAATTATATATTATTATGGATTTGTATTGACTTCCGTCACCTTAATAGTATTCATCATCTCATCTCAACCCGTAACCCGTCATGGGTCGTAGGGGTGCCATGGTGGAAGCATCAGCAGACAGGGTCCTCCACTGCTCTCTATCCTCAGCAATGCGTACAAGTGTGGAAAAACTGTGTCCTGCCCATTCTTTGATGTTATCAGCCCAGGATTTTCTTTGCCTTCCTCTTCTCCGTTTATATATATATATATAAAATGTCAAAATTGGTCTAACTTCTTCAATTTCAATACTCCAACAAGAGGCATGCCAAACAGGCCAATACGTAGATACTCAAGTCGTTGGAGGAAAAGTTCATGCAAAATTTATTGACGAGACACGGTTGACAACACGAAATAGTTTCTTAAGACGAATGATAATCATCACGTAATAGGACGGTAAAAATATGGCGTAGTATGGTTCTTGAAATATATACATGGATAGATCCGCAATAGTATTCCACCATCAACTTAGGACTGATCATGGTGCATTAACATATAAAGTACATATGAACGATGAGGCAGTTAGATTTAAATAGGGACATTCAATTGTCCTTTTGACCTTGACAATAACTGTGAGATCCCCATTATGTCTCCTTGCATCTGAGGTCTCTTGTATGAATACATTCCTGGCTTTTGTTAGCCTCACGATTAAACATAATAGAAGATTTCAATATATGTCTACGGACGACAACCTTGACGCCTAGACGAATAATAATAATATTTGAGTCACCTCTATAATACGCCGACACTTTCGAGACGGCTGTTATTAATATTCCATAGCGCAGATTCCATTAATAACAATAAACAATGTTCATACTTTGAACACTTTCAAAGCTTCCTATGATAGACGTTGTGACTACAATCCTTTCTGATACTAATTTCATATGGATATCAGCTGGAGGTCAACGAACGGAGGAAGACGCAATAATTTCACACGAAAATATCATCGATTAATAAAATCCATTACCTAGCTTGGATGACCGAAGGGCTATGTCTTAAATTGCAGTGAGCCAGTCATCAAGCAAGTACACTTAGTCCGAATCAAGGACAAAACATCAGACTCACAGTCTGGAAATAGGAATCCTGCTTTCTTCCATAAGCCAGATACGTCATCTCCTTCTCTCTGACAACAAGACGCGCTAATCTTTAAATCTTAAAAATGTGCGTTCTCGTGCGCAATAAACTATAATACTCACCACTGAGTTGGTGTGTACATATAATTACCATTTGCAGGACCTGGGACTGCATTTATATGTAAATGCCTGTTACGGACATTAAATGTACGCAACAATGGTCAATAATAAAGAATTGGTTGGTTGTAACTTTTTAGTATTTCCATTATCTTTTCAGGACTATGTTGCTTTATCACATGTAAAAAAAAAATAAACTCCAAAATGATTTTTTAAAATTGTTATAATATATATCTTTATAATTTTTACAAATTCGAATAATCGATATTTTGAATCAATCCCAACCCTACCTTACATATATGTCCGACTCATGGAAGTTGGTCGCATCTGGAAAGATATCTTCTACAGACAACTGGTAGATGACAAAAGAACAGTTGGCCGACCGCAGATTAGGTTCAAAGATGTGTGCAAGAGAGACATGAGGGCACTGGATATGTATCCAGCAACCTAAGAGGATGAAGCTGACGATCGCTCTCTATACAGCACCACCTCAGATTAAGCGAAAAGAAGCTCTCACAACAAAGCAGAAAAGAACAGATTACGTCGAAAGTAACACCAGGAAAATAAGCAGCTGAGGGCTGTAACCTCAGGGACGCATTCACATTGTCGGTTCTGACTGAAGGGGCTATTATATATATATATATCACCTGTGTATTGTGAGGACCCGAAAGGACAATAAAGAATAGTAACACAGTAACACAGTAGCACAGTAACACAGTAACCTAACAAGCAATTCGTAAAAATAAACTAAGTATGTTGGTCATGAGCCCGGCTATCACATTCGGCTTCTCCTAACAATGGCATAGTCGATCACTGACTTCTCATTCTTTCTTGGTTCACATCTTGTGTATGCATGTATGCGCTTATGGGGGAACTTTGTGTTTGTAATGATCAGATGCTGCTCACTGCAGAATCTAAGGAGTCGCTTTCCATTGTCATTAAGAGTATCTTCTCCAAATCTTCCTATAACTCCACCCCATCTAGCATGGTCATTTCCAACTCTGGCATTGAAATCTCCGAGCATGATAATTTCATCTAGGCAGTCATACACTGTCTTTTGAAGCAGCTCGAAGAATTCCTCCTTGACCTCTGCTCTCTCATCCTCATTTGGCCCATACACTATGACCAGGTTGACTATGGTTTCTCCTTCTTTTAGTTTTACAACCATAATGCGCTCCGAGACAAATTTTAATCCCTTGATACTATATTTTTGATTTTTGGCCACAATGCAACCCACGCTCCCTTTAGCTCTTTCAGATGTGGGTACACCACTGTAGAGCAGCGTGTCGCCATCGAGATCCATGACTCCTTGTCCCTTTTTCTTCGTTTCCGTTTTAGCAAGGATTTCTAGTTTTGCTTTCCTCATCTCTTCCACCAGCTCCTCTTCTTTCCCATTTATACTTCTTGTGTTCCACGTTTCATAAGTCGTAGTCCGTAGTCCGTTCCAGTTCGTCGACTTTAGAATCAGTCCGGTTTTCTCTCTTGTAGGTCGCATAATCGTGATTTAAAGCAAACAAGAAATTGGCCTGTTCTGTCTTCGCATTGTGGAGGGGCTGCCTCCTTACGGCCTTCATGCAGGCCGCCTTCCTCTTTTTTTCAGCCGGGCTTGGAACCGGCCTAGGCGGAGTTATGGATCTGAAACACGGAGAACAACAACAACAAACAAACATACAACAACAAAAAAACAACGAAAACGCTACAGACTTTCATAAATGGGTTCTTGCATAGAATAGGACTAAATGACCATTAATGGTGAGCTGATGACATGAACCAGACAAGTGCCAGTAGAACAAGAGATTAGAAGAGGACACTGGCGATGGATAGGACATACGTTGAGGAAACCTGTTGATAGCATTACAAGGCAGTCCTTGTTCTGGAACCCCCAGGGTAAGAGAGGCAGAGGTAAATTAAAAACTCTTGGAGAAGAGAACTGGAGACAGAAGTTAAAATGGTGAAGAAGACCTAGAAAGAACGAGCTAATGGCACGCGACAAAATTGGGCATAAATTTGTTGAAGGCTTTTGCTACTTGAGGAACTAATGAGTATTGATTGATAAAGCTCGCTAATTTTGTATTGTAATAGAGGTACATCATCTTCATTGTGTTTATGCTAAATTTGTACAGGTGGCTGCTGTACGTGCTTTTTATGTTGCTCATATACCAGAATTGCTTATAACGAATGTTTTTTTAGCAATGATATCTGCTATAGGTGTGACAAAATGAATGTACGCTTTTATTTTTGTCAGTTTTTCGTTCTTCTTTCTCTTAAATTTTACATGATCACTTTCCTATGCATATACTAATTCTTCTGAGTTATTTTCACACACTATTCTCTGTTTGTTGGAGTAACTCATGCCACTACCTGCACTTATAATTCTACTCCTAAGCAGTAATCAAGCCTGCCACTCATGCACATTTCTTATTATAACGATCATGATAGGAAACTCAATACAGAGCGAAACAACAGGAGGCAATCTGATCATCAGAAGTAGTCCCCCCGTGGATCAAGTGATTCGTTCCCTTAATCTCCTTTACACTCTAAGGGAGCGGGCCAACATGCGTCATGACTCCCAAGTGTCAGCCCTCCTCTTGTCTTGTGCAGAGAATTAAACCCACTCCACCTTGGTTGCAGCTTTCAACTTCACTCCTATTTTCTGCCAGCTGGAGGCAATTGTGAAAGTAACCCTTATGTTGGACAAACATTACTGTCCCGAGTTCCATAACCCGTTGCAGTTGTTCCACAGCCAGTATGATCCCTCTTATGTGCCTTTGTTCTTGACAAGAAATCTCAACTAATTATACGCTAGATAGTCTTTCCAAAAATTTTCAAAATTCTAAATACATAGGCTGTAAAATAAAACACAAAATTAAACAGCTGTGTTATGCTCACAGGGATGAGACAATATACATAGATTCCGATATGTGTTGCCCTAGCGTTGCCACTTGCATTTTGAAACCTAATATTTCGCCCTATAAACAATTAAAATGACAGCCAACATTCAAATAGGAAGGCTGACAGGCAGAAAATTAAACAGACGCAAATTAGCATAAACGTATGAGTACAGAAGAAATAATTAATATCCAACTTCGGAAAACACAAAAACCCAGTAAACAAACAAACGAAAAAGAAAAAGGCCATTTTTTGACAGGTATCCTTAAGAAAAAAACTTCACAAATTTCAGGTTAAAAAAAAAAAACAACACCCAAAAAGTAAACAAACAAATCGCTAACTTTCATTGAGGACAGGTGATTGCATATTAGCGTTTTGTTCACTTACCAAACATCATGACGGGAGGATTAGTCTTGTTTAGACGGTATATGAGGTAAGGTACTATGGGTATTATGAGACTTGAACATTCACCTTACGTTACATCAACTTTTCGCTTGTAATTTCTTAAACGTAAAAGCGATATTTTTGTTTGTAATGCTATGAATGATAAAACCAACTACAGCTAGAAATTCTTACTTACTCAGTCGTTCCATCTTCTACCCTATAATGTAAAGTTTGCCAGAGACAGTGCCATACTGTCTTTACGACTGTCCTCCACCTGGTCTAGTTACAACCTAGCTCTCAGTCCTTCAAAGGTTGTCTAATGTTGTCCTCACACCGGACTCTAGGTCGTCCTGTATCCCCGACTCTTGGTTTGACATATTTGTTGTGGTAGCTGATCTTCTCCCATAAAAATGGAAATACGAGTTAGATTTTTGTTTTTAAATCCGAACATGACTGCTAAAGATGTCGTGTGTGATTTAGACCCATGTACACAAAATGTGAACGAGTTCACTATTTATTTTCCACTTTTTTATTCATCTTTCTCTAAAATTTTACATTATCGCTTTCCTATTCATGTACTAATTCTTACAATTTATTTTCAAACAGCATTCCATATTTGCAGGCGTAACTCATGCCACTACCCGCATCTATAGTTTCTACTCTTAAACAGTAAACATACATGTCACTAATACAACGGTCTGATTTAAACAATCTTATTTCTCGAAAAACAAAAACTCACAAACAATTATGCTAAGTAGCCATAGGCTTGACAGTCTCTTTACATTTCTAACAAGTACCCCTAGAACGCCGTTCACAATTATGGTATGCAGATATGAATCACCTAAATTGTTGCACCTTTTCGCTGGGGGTGTTTCAATTTTATTAACCAGGGTCCAGTTTAACGGTCATAAATACCAAGCTAAACGAACCCTATATTGAAGACATTATGTCTCCGAAAATCGCGAAATGATCTCCAAGATAAGATTATGCAAAATGCCTTCATTTACCAGCAAGAAAAGTTTTCGCCAAAACATCTTCTTTTATTGGATAGAGGTGTGGCTTACGCTCGGATAACCAAGAAGATAAAAGAATTGGACCACCGAGCTGAGGTCACTTCTTTCATCATTTCCCGAGAGAACATCAGCAACAGATCAGCCCTAGTAGCTCAGTCAATCATTTATGTCTTATTAATGTGGAATATGCCTAATTGGTTATGCTATAGCAAAAGAAAATAAAACTTTAATTACGAGTAAATAATCTCTGTGATCAAATCTTCCTCCTCCGACTCTCAGTCCATGCTTCGGAAGGTTCACAGTGGTTGGTTGCGGCATGAATGGAAAACATTCATAGAAGCTTCCAGTCTACAAGAACTGCTGTGGATATACTGTCCTGGTCATGCTGGGGTATATGGTAATGAAAGAGCTGACAGACTAGCATCAAGAGCACCCATAGTGGGGACGCTGGATATGGATAAGGGAGATATACTGAGAACAATTAATGATTCATCATAACCCTCCACTCCCAAAGGAGCATAGGCCTTCAACAAACACATGCCAAGTCCTCCTGTCCCGTGCCATCATCTCAAGTTCTTTCCACGTTTTCCTCATCATTTTCACCTCTGTTTCCAACTCTCTTCTCCATGTACTTCTTGGTCTTCCTCTGCCTCTCTTGCCCTGGGGGTTCCAGAACAAGGACTGCCTTGTAATGCTATCAACAGGTTTCCTCAGTGTGTGTCCTATCCATCGCCATCGTCTTCTTCTCATCTCTTGTTCCACCGGCACTTGTCTAGTTCTTGTCATCAGTTCCACGTTGGTAACCTTGTCATACCATTTCAATCCCTCTATTCTACGCAAGCACCCATTTATGAAAGTCTGTAGCTTTTTGGTTGTTGTCTTTGTTGTTCTCCATGTCTCCGAGCCATACAATAGGACTGACTTCACATTTGAGTTGAAGATTCTTATTTTCGTGTTGGATCCTATTTCTCTTGATCTCCATATATTTCCCAATGCAATGAAAGCTCCTCTTGCTTTTTTTATTCTTATTTTAATATCACTGTCTGTCCCTCCAACTTTGTCTATATTGCTGCCAAGATATGTGTACGATTCTACATCTTGTGTTTCTTCAAGTTCAACCCTGTTATCATTACCTGCATTTATTCTCATTATTTTTGTCTTTTCCCTGTGTATTTTCAGACCCAATTGCTGTGACCTCTCATCTAGTGTTTTCAATTTGTCCTGCATCTGATTACGGTTATGGGACAGAAGAGCCAAGTCATCAGCAAAATCCAGATCATCCAACTGCTTAGTCCACTGGATTCCATTTCTGTTGTGTGTTGTCGATGATCTCGTTACCCAGTCTATTGCTAGTAAGAAAAGAAATGGAGACAAGAGGCGTCCTATTGTATGGCTCTGAGACATGAAGAACAACAAAGACAACAACCAAAAAGCTACAGACTTTCATAAATGGGTACTTGTGTAGAATAGAGGGATTAAAAATGGTATGACAAGGTTACCAACGTGGAACTGATGACAAGAACTATTCAAGTGCCAGTGGAACAAGAGATGAGAAGAAGACGATGGCGATGGATAGGACACACACTGAGGAAATCTGTTGATAGTATTACAAGCCAGTCCTTGTTCTGGAACCCCTAGGTCAAGAGAGGCAGAGGTAGACCAAGAAGCACATGGAGAAGAGAGCTGGAAACAGAGGTGAAAATGATGAGAATGTGGAAAGAACTTGAGATGATGGCACGTGACAGGAGGACTTGGCATGTGTTTGTTGAAGGCCTATGCTCCTTTGGGAGTGGAAGCTTATGAATGAATGAATTCAATATCAGATACAGAGGATATCGACATTTTATTTGTTTTACAAAGTATGCTCTTGTGTACATGAGAATGCAGCGGCGGATCCTATGTTAATGTATTTGTCTAGAGCTCGTGAGTGTTTTCAGATGGACATAAACTAAAGGGTACGTTTATACCCATTAACCTCCTACGCGGTTCTCACTGGTGCACAGATGGCTGCCGAGGTGAGATCTTCGACACCGAGTATTGGTATTCTGTTTGACTGCAACTCCAATTCTTCAACGCAGTTTCCTGCGACGTCTAAGGTCCCCTTTGCAGCACTTCAGCAGGCTGACAGTTCCTTTCACTGGTTATTTCAACTTGGAGATGCTAGTAATGTTAAACATTACCAAATAAGCACGTTATTGGTTTTATGTCAAGAATACGGTTTTATTGCGTTGTTTTTCAGTCTTTTTTCTCACCCTCACCAGCGTGAGTTTCTAGCACCTAAGCCTTTAAGACATTTAGAAATGCTCATGATTCTCCTATTACTGGTTTCTGGGTATCGCACGCAATTGATATAGAAGGTTGTCACAATTTTACTGAAAGTGTTAAAATAAAGAAATCAAAGATTATTGTATTTCTTGCACAGTGTGCATGAAATAGGCGAGCAAGGGTAAGCATCTTTAAAACACCCAATGAATCACACTAATTTATCCGTGTGTCCTTTTAAGAAGGTTGCAGTAGATATTATTGATCTACATTAAGTTAAATCGGACAGAGACTATAGGTATACATTGATGTAATGAGTAAAATTCATAACATTTCTGTTGATATCAATTCTGTTCGACAGGCAGTTATATTTGTTTAGGACCGGTGACTATTGGTTACAGGAAGTACGTCATTACCTTTTAGGCATAGTAGCAAAAGTCTACGGTCTAATGTGAGCAGAAGTGAAAAATCCTTCTAGTCCTTTTCTGTATGTATTTCAAGGTGGACGGACGTATGTGTGCCGAGCTCCTATATGTTTTACTTTCTACAGATTCCTGAAGTGTTCGGCCTCTACATCACCCATCCATCTCCGTAGGTCGATGTTAGATTATTGTAAAAAAGGAATTATGAATATTATGCAAGTGAGTTGGGAACTTTAAATATATCTGCATGAAATGTCGAGGACATTTTTTCTTTAGCAGACTGTACTGCGACGCTAGAGACTGTGGAGTTGATACTATAACATATTATGACGATTACTTATATCTGTATTGGAGCTACGTAATGTTTATTAAATCCATATTTGAATCGTCCAACCTGGCATTGACTGTATCATTGATGTTGAAGATTGCGGCAGTGGTCGGGGACTGAAGGGCATACCCCTATCGGAACTTGGGAAATTAATAATTACATAGAAGCAGAAGAACCCCAAGAGTCTCAATCCAGCAAACAGCCCCGTATAATAGCCCGCCCGTAACAGTGGGGGCCAAGCACATGGATCTGAGCTGCACATAAAATGTATTGACTGCTCTTATCAGAAGAATTTTTTCAAGTCTCTGCACTTCGTTTGTGAAGAAAATTGCATTTTTTTCAAAATGGCATCGGATGTCGTCTGCAAACCGATGTGATATATTACAGTAACAAGTATTTGCTGCCGTATTGTACTTTCAAAGTTTTCAAGTTTGATGATGGAGATGGCGTGTTTTTAAAAAGACGATGGACCAAAGCGATGTCCTGTTTAAGTCAGCTGTTCATGACGTCTAGACCTAACCTGGTCTATTCTGGGTGATGTTCATCTTTCCTTGGAGGAAAAGGGCTCTAAAACCAGGAGGAATTTTGTACTGGCAAGTGAATTTATCGTTACATACAGTCCGTGATGCTGATAATCCTGTTTGCCAGGGTTCTTTTTTACATGTTATATGTATTTCTGTGCATTTATGTTTCTGTAGCAGTGGGATGTTGGTGGGACCTGTGAATTTATCAATACCAAATAATGTTTGGTCGAGAAGGATTCATAGACGTTTTTTCGTTTATGCATCTGTTTGGTTCAAATTGAGGGGCCGGCGAACATTGCTGAGTGTTACTGCCTCAATTGAATTAACCAGGTCCATTTTTTGTCTAGTTGTGCAGTACTGTTAATTGGCAAGTTTGTTTTTGTGGTAAAGTTAATTGTAATTTTTTATTCAGTTTTCCTTCATTATTGTTTGTACTAATGTTGGCCTTACCTTGCTATCTCTTATTTATTAGATGTCGTACATGTTTTAAACTCGTGATTGTTTTGTCATTAGTGTGCTAGAGCTACCTTTTATTCATTTGTTATAACATTTTATACAGTTCTGCCTTATTTCTTAATTAGTATTCTTTTTATTTAGCTCTTGTCACTGTATCCAGTCACATTGTTTGTAGCTATTGTCCTTTATTGCTCCTATATAGCATCTATTTTAATATCTTTTATTACAGGCAGTTGTATGAATTTGAAGTGGTGAAATAATTATTGAATATATTGCTCACATATTCATTATATAATATTTACATTATTGTTTAGCTATTGGAAAGCACAATAATTGTAAAATATGGCTACCTTTGAGTATTTTATTAAGATTGGAAAAGAGTGTGGTAAGGAAGGTGAAGCCTTACTGTCATAAGCATCTACTGAGCTTGCTAAAGAGTTAAAGAGGTTAGAGGATGCAGCCAGATATCAAAGACAATTAGAGAGAGAGAGGAGAAGAAGGCAGCTGAAGAATTAGCTGAAAAAAGGAGGCAAGAGGAGTTGGTTGAAAAGAGAAGAGCAGAAGAAATGGCTCTTCGAATATAAAAATTGGCCTATGCTTAGGCTGAATTAAAAGCTCAACAAGCTCAGATGGAAATCAGAGCACAACAAGAACTTAGAATGGCGGAATTAGAGATTTAAAAATTGAGACTGCAACAACCACAGGTTAATCCTATGAATGGTGAAGCTAGAAATAAGGATCATTTTTCTAATTTTAAGATCAATCTGCCAAAATGTAACTCAAATATCGACCATATTTCATGCTTCCTCAATAGATACGAGACATATTGTCAAGAGTTTAATATTGATAGAGCTACCTGGACTATTAGGCTCAGGAACTTATTAGTATGTGAGGAACTTACTGCAGTCTGTACTATGGATGATCAGTCTGCAAAAGACTATGAAGCTGTAAAAACTCTACTACTAAAGAAGTATCAATTGGATGAAAATGGCTACAGGTTAAAATTTAAGTCATTATTACCAGATTTAGAAAAATGTTTTACTGAATTTATCTCATCTGTTAAGCTGTACTTTTCTAGATGGGTTGACTTGTCCAAGATTGAAAGAACTTTTGAAGGGTTATCTGATTTGATTCTGAGAGACAAGGTTTTGTCTTCGATTAGTGGAGACTTTTTGTCATTCCTGTAGGAGAGGAAACCAGAGAATTTATCTAACCTTGAAACCCTTGGTCGTCAATTTCAAGTTGCACATCCGAGTAGGAAGCTGAGTAAGAATAACATTAAGGATTCCTTGCCAGTAGCATCTGCTAGGACTGTAAATTATAATACACAAAGGCAGAGATCAAACAGCATAGACAAAAACTATAGAGTTAATCAAAACCATAACTATGAACAACAACAGAGGCAGATATAATTTTAATAAAAAATGTCAACAGCCTCAAAGAAATTATAACTCTTATGATGATGCATCTCATATGGTCAACAGTCATCATTCAGATCTAATGATTATCAAAATAGAGGACGTTATAATGCCAGATCAGGCAGAGGACAAAGGTCATTTTATAGGAATAATGACAATTCCTTTAATAATAGAGGTTCTCAACAGAACAATAACTTCAGACAGTCAAGGAACCATGAACGTTCAAATGCTGTCGTACATGTTGGTGACAATAATCCAGTTCAGTATAATAATGGTTTAGCTCATGCAAATGCGTGTAGTGTTGATTTATCCACCAGTGCTAATTGTTCTGAATGTAACTCTTTGTTTCAGCTACAGGGAGTCCCAAGGTGCTTAATAAAGGCTTGTGAACAACAAACTAGTGTAACTTTTAAGGGACACTGGTTTTACTACGATTGGTGTGCGCAGGTCGTTGGTGGATCAGTCAGATTATACAGGACGAGAGGTGAAATGCATTACACTTGGAGGCACAGTGGAATTCTATCCAACTGCGGAAGTATTTTTGGATACCCTTTACTCCACAGGGAGAATTCTCGTGTGCATGATAAATAGTCCCATCGGAGGAATATTTCAGGAAATATTCCCGGCATTGTTGAATATACAAAGGATGATATTGAAAAATGGGAACAACAGCATCTCATATGTGCAAATGCTGTTACAACCAGAGCTCTGGCTCGCGCTAAATTGAATAGTCACATCCAAAATGATAATGTGGTAGATGAGGTGATAAATTATGAGAATGACACTGAAGAGGTGATGATTGATGAAGATCATAATAATGATAATGAGAATAATGATAATGAGGAAGAGGAAAGTGATGATAATTTCTAGATGGAACATATTGATAAGGAGTCTTTCATTCAGAGACAAAATGATGATGATTCCTTGAGGAAATTTTTTCGGGTTGCAAAATCAAATGATGTGATGTTGGATGATAATGCTAAACACTGGTATATTTTAAGAAATGGTATTTTGATTAGAAATTTTCAGAATGCTTCATCTGTGAAAAAACAGATTATGGTATCATCTTGCTTTAGACCATTTGTTTTACGACATGCCCATGACATTAATTGCGCAGGTCGTATGGGTATTGCAAGAACAAAGCAGAGGGTTTTGTCGCATTTCTTTTGGCCTGGTGTGATAAAAAGATGTTAAGGCTTTTTGTCGCACATGCACAGTGTGCCAAAGTGTGGCTACTAAAAGGCCTAGGCATGATGCACCTATGCAGGCATCTGATATTTCTTTGCGGCCCTTCGCAAAGATGGCTATCGACCTTATTGGTCCTTTAAAGGTCACATCAGCTAGAGGGCACAAATTTGTGCTGACATGCATTGATATGTGTACCTGCTGGCCAGAGGCGATTCCGCTTAAGTCCATATCCACCGTGGACGTTGCAGATGCGCTATTTTTAATCTTTAGCAGATTTGGGTTTTCCTGAAAACATTCTGTCAGACAAGGGGACACAATAGGTCTCAGACGTAATGAAAGAAGTGATGAAAATGTTTGATATTGATCGTTCTCTTAGTTCAATATATCACGCACAAGCAAATTCTAAAATTGAGAGACTCAATAGGAGTTTGAAACAAATGTTAAGCGAGGTTACGACTAGATCTTCGCAAGATTGGGATTGAATTTTGCCTGCAGTTCTCTTTGCTTATAGAGAAATCCCAAACGAACATACCGGGTTTGCGCCATTTGAATTGGTCTTTGGTGCTAAGCCTAGAGGACCTATGTGCATTTTAAAACAATTGTTGGTTGGAGCTAACATGGATGAGGATGTTCAAACCTCTTACTAATATGTTGTCAATTTAAGACAGAAAATTATTGACGAATGCCAAATAGCAGTGTACTGCCATCACCAGTGTCAATACCTAGTCGAGGTATGGCGGCTTGCGTACCCTGATTACCCCAGAGCTACGCCATCGGGAGTTTTACTCCTGGAAGGTTCTACCAAGCTGGACAGGTTTGCGCGGTTAGGGATCAGATTAAAGCAGACACCCTGGTCCTCGAGGTTGGGGGTTTTAGCATAGGGCTGACACCCCTGTCCATGTAAAAAGTAAATGAAGTTACGGAAACAACAACGAATAAATATCATCACAAGAACAGCTATACTTTGGACCTCTGAAGGAAAACGAAAGAGAGGCCGACCAAAAATAACCTGGTGGAGGACTGTGGAGGCTGAGATGCAAAGAATGAACCAGAGTTGTGGCACTGTACGAAGGATGGTCGTCGACCGAGCAAAGTGGAATCAATTTGTTGTTGCCCTACAAGACGCCACTAGGCGTGATGGCCACTGACTGCTTTGACGGTCGGCGGCTAAGGATCAAAGAAGAAGAAATAGCAGTGGAGGCGTCAGAAAAAGCGAAATTAAAGGCTAGATTGTTTGTCAATCAAAACAGAAAACTGCGCCAATTATGGCCGGGTGATGAAGCCTATGTATTATTACCAAACAAAGACAACAAAGTACTGGTGTCATGGAAAGGACCTTATACAATAATTTGATAAATTTTCAGATGTTGACTATATTTTATTTATTAATGGGAAGGAAAAAACTTTCCATATTAATATGTTACAGCATTTTCATACACGTCCCCCACATCTGAAACCTGTCTTTGAAGCTATCGACGAATCTGTTGATCGTCGCTCTTCCTTAGCAGTTATTCAGGAAGAGACTTCTGATTTATGGTATTGATTCAATCTTATCGTTACCTATGAAACATCTTTTAGCTACTGAAAGCTGGAAAGATATTTCCATTGCTCTTACTGTAGCTTCTAATAAGAAAGAGCAGATTTCTCTATTACTGCAATCTTTTTCTGATGTGCTCACGGATGTTCCTGTGCATACAGATATCATTCAACATGATATCGTGCTAACAGATTTCAAACCTATCAAACTGAAACCTTACCCTATACCTATTCATTTACAATCACAGGTACAGGAAGAAATAAAAGAAATGATCAAGTTTCATGTAATTGAACCATCTAATTCACCATACAGTTTTTCTATGGTCTTGATCAGGAAAAAAGATAAATCTATTCGTATTTGTATAGATTTCAGACGTTTAAATGCTGTCACGATTCAGGATGCTGAACCTTTACCCTTGTTAGAATCTCTCCTGGATAGATTGTCTACAGCTACGTTCTTTACAAAATTTGACCTGTCAAAAGGCTATTGGCAAGTGCCACTATCAGACAAAGCAAAGCCTTATACAGCTTTCGCTACACCTTTAGGTTTGTTTCAGTTCAATTTTATGTCGTTCGGTCTTGTTAACGCTCCTGCTACTTTTGTTCGCATGATGCGTAGACTGTTCTCTGAAATCACCTATATTGATGGTATCTGTCTGTTTCATCATACTTTTGGATGAACATGTTATCGGAATTCATTCTTTGTTGAATACTTTACGCTCGATTTCCATTTGTCCTCAGAGTAGACGCGTCAAATACAGGCATCGGGGCACTTTAATGCAAGAATTTGAAGACTTCATGCACCCTACTATGTATGTAAGCCGGAAACCTTCACCCACAAAGCAGCGGTATCCCATTATGGAACGGGAACTGCTAGCAATTGTCTTTTGCTTCACTAAACTGCAACGGTATCTGATGGGAGCCCGATTCACTCTGGAGACTGACCAGAAGGCCTTAGCATATCTAAACACAGCTCAATTTAAAAATGAACGAGCAGCTAGAGCCTCGCTAGCATTACAACCTTATGACTACGAGATCAAAGCCATCAAGGGGAGCCAAAATATCTTGTCCGATGTTCTTTCAAGTTGCATAAAAGAGCCGATAGCACCTATCAAATCTACTAATACAGATGATTCACAGAATGCAATCTAACGCAGGAACATACATGGTGATGTCTTGTTCAAGAAACTATTGCGTAGATGATTACATGGTCGCATGACATAACTCAAGTTGTACAGTGATCACTTTACTGATATAAGAAAGCGGTTCACACAGCAACACGATGATGATGGATTTTATAATACTCAAGATCGTGTCATATCTTGTTGAACTCAGCGCACTTCGTAAAGAGATCGTGCCTTAATGACAGTGCTTATATGCAAGGTACAGACTTTCCAACACACCATATATATGTAATGTTTATAATGGTGTCATTTCCAGACATTTTTCATACAAACATCTTTTGTCAATAAACTATAGTCTCTACTTAAAAGGGACATAACTCTAAAAATGAATGACTTGAAATATCGAAGGGAAGTAACAAAGATATTTCATATGGAACTAATTTGTGATGGTTGACTACTGTGTTTAATAACATTTTGATTCGTACTGACGTAATATCGCATGGAAAACAATCATTGGACATGGTCAACAATGGATTTCAACATACGTCTAAGGACAGTGTATAAACATTTATTAATTAACGGAATGACATTTCCTTATAAACTTGCACTATTGTATATATTATTAAGAAGTGATTAATTTGAATTCACTATAGATTGTTGAGTCTTTGACACAAATCTATGTCACACTCACACTAGACATTGCAACATGAAGTGGCTCATATGCCATACTTTTATCGATTGATACGACACATAGGAATAGTTTTATCTATTGCCCACATTAAGATGTTACATACAGGATTTCCTTGCTTCTCATGCTATTAAAATGGTATATTAATGACATATCATTTTACATGACACATAACTTTATTCATTTGACTAAATGTCGCAGTCATACACATTATTATGTGTTTGTCTGCCTCATGTCATCTATTGTCTCTATTACATAGTTTAATTAATTTTAATGCTTTGCATTATGAGACTAAGTGACTTATATTACCTGACGGGTTAGTTAGGTGTTTTGGACGGTGTGTGGTATGATAGTGCCTGGACTGATATAATCATGTCATTTTTACATGTTAGCTGATTTTGCTATGGTTACCTCACATTTAAACTACTGAATGAAAAAATTGCCTAGAAAAATCACAAACAGCCAATGAAAGCTGGGGTTGATTGCCACGTCCTGTAAAGGATAAGCAACTAACTTTACCTCACATTGTTGTCAAATGATTTGTATCCTTTGTAGTCGATGGTGTTAGTAATTTTATTAATTACAAAATTACATAGTAATTTTATTACTATGCGACAGCGGCCACCCCCGGACAACGGCTTTGACAGGCCGGCTAAACTAGGTGAGGGTAGCCGAATGGTTATAAACCTTCGGTGAGTTAGGGTCTGCCTACCCATGCATGCGAAGACTGGATTCGATAGACTGCGCGGAAGAAACCACCTGTTGGTTCAACGGGCATGACGGCGATTACCAGCAACGCGCTGTGGAGCGTAAGGAGCACGGCGAGGCACGTAGAAAGCCCTGGTCATCCACTGCACCTGACTTCATCTCCAGTCGTCTTGACTTGTTTTGCCACTGGATTGAGATGGACCCAGGCGAGAGCGTGAGGTCGACGAATTGCGCAACTCTTCCTCACTTTAATCCAAATCACCGCGCAAGTCACTCTTTCATCCATTCATCCATTCATCCATTCATCCATCCACTCACAACAAGTCCTGTGGCGATGGGCGAGCGGCGAAGCGGCAGGCGTGGGTACGCTGGCAGTCGTAGTCGCAGACCTACACACAGGCGGCTCAGGCCATATGGTCGTCTTCCACTGATCGGAGCAGCAGTGGGATTCGGCAGCCCCCTGAGTGTCTGAGCAGCCCTCTTTAGGAAAGCACTGCTCACCTCCATGGCATGAGGAAGGGGCTAGAAAAGGTGCCCTAAACATTGCCTGCTTCACCATTACCTAACCAGCTTACCGCGGTTGGTGGGTACCCTACTTCGGCGGTCGACATATAAGAAAAAGAAAGGACATATTTTTCCCCCTCATTCTAGGCGCATGGAATGTGCGCACTCTACTTGACAAAGACTTTAACGCAAACAGACCTGAGAGACGAACTGCCCTGATTGGGAGAGAACTGGCCAGGTACAACATTGACATAGCAGCACTGAGTAAAACTCTACTTGCAGGCGAGGGCCAACTTTGCGAAAAGGGTGCAGGTTATACATTCTTTTGGAGCGGAAGAGGAACTGAAGAAAGACGAGAAGCAGGGTGTTAAGTCGTATTCTATGCTAGAGTTAGGTGTTAAGGATTTTTGTGTACGGTCCTGAAGTTTGTTGGTAATTAGGTTAAGGTCAAGAGATACATGACGTGTATATGCATGTGTGTGGGTAGAGAAAGGAGTAACTCTGTTTAGAGTGTATTTTTATTAAAGTATGTAAGCTTGGAATGTGACATTTAAAAGCTCACTGTTAGAAGCACGCAGAGTATGGTTGAAGAATACTCAGTGGTGTTCATGTGTGAATTGAGGTTTACAGGACATGAGAAAAGCGTGCGAAGTGAATGAAGTTGGCATACGTGTCAGAGAAGAATACTGAGTGGTTAAAGGGGAGTCTGTGGCCATCCGTCGTGGGAGACGGTCAGTGTTTTCTAGAGTATGTGAATAGTGTATGTGATTTTGATTATAATATATTGGATGTGACGCGATGATGTACCGCGTAAGGTGTATTTACAAGGCCTTTATATATTATTAGTTATAAGCGCGTTGTGGGTTTCCCGCGCTGTAAAATTCAGGAGGAACTTAGATGTCTGGTGATTAGACCAGAGGTATAGAATTATGTGCGAGGAGTGAATGCCGCACTTTGGATTAAAAGACACGTCGTTTTCCCGTGTCAGTAGGAGGTCTATGGTAAAACTATTATATGCTATTATTTGAATGCGCGTTGTGTGCTTTCCCGCGCCAATAGGAGGTCTACGTAAGCGCGTTGTGGGTTTCCCGCGCTGTTAAGTTCTGGAGGAACTTGGATAGAGATATATGTGCGAGGAGTGAATTCCGCACTTACATTGAAAGTAGGACCACAGAGATATATGTGCGAGGTGTGGATGCCGCACTTACATTGTATACAGACCATATAGATATTTATGTGCGAGGAGTGAGTGCCGCACTTACATTGAATATAGATCAGAGATAGAGATTTATGTGCGAGGGGGAATGCCGCACTTACATTGAATGCAGTTGTTACCAGTACGTAAGGATGACTGTATTACATATTCTAACCATGCAAGTATTTGTACTATTGTTGCTGATGTCCAGGACTATGCTGTTGATATTATATGTATGGAACTGTGACCCAGACTTCTGTCAAGTTATTTCATTCGCGTATGTACTGTCTTGAGTGTCAGTCCAAGTTATATTCCATTGTAACATTACAGAGGTAACATATACCATAGTTAACATTTTGCGGACTGATACTGTCTACATAGAAAAAGCCTTTATTGCTACAGTGGTGGCCAATGTGGTCGCCAGTGACATAAGTGAACAACAACAAAACAGTTCTTATCAGTTCTTATCACAGGGGTTGGATTTGCAATCAAAACAGCAATTGTCAGCATGTTAGCGGGGCCCCCAAAGGGAATAAATGACCGACTCATGACGGTCAAGATCCCTCTGTTCTATGGAAGAAAACATGCCACCATCATTAGCGCGTATGCACCAACTATGACAAACCAGGATGATGTCAAGGATAAGTTTTACGAAGAACTACATGCAGTCATTGCATCAGTTCCTAAAGCAGATAAGCTCATCATTCTTGGTGACTTTAATGCAAGAGTAGGCTCAGATAACATCTCCTGGAATGGCACTATTGGTAGGTACGGCGTGGGTCGCTGTAACAGTAATGGACTTCGTCTCCTCCAGACTTGCGCAGAACATGACCTCCTTGTCACCAACACCATTTTTCGACTTCCTACCCGCAACAGAACCTCCTGGATGCACCCTCGCTCAAAGCATTGGCACCTAATTGACTATGTAATTGTTAGGAAGAAGGACAGGCAAGATGTCCGGGTGACCAAGTCCATGTGTGGTGCCGAATGCTGGACTGATTATCGCCTCATTGTATCTAAACTTAAAATTCGTATCCAACCAGCCAGGCGCCCTCAGGGGAAGAAAACTCAAAAGAGGCTGGATGTCACCAAACTAAAGAAGACAAAAATTAAACAGTCATTTGCTTACACCTTAGAAGACCGTCTCAAATCTATCTCGCTAGACGGCCAAAGTGTGGAAACAAATTGGGCAGCCCTAAGTGAGCAGATCTACAACACTGCTACAGAGGTCCTGGGTCCTTCCATCAAGAAACAAAATGACTGGTTTGATGAGAACTCAGATGATATAAAGCAGATGTTGGCTGAGAAACACCATCTCCATAAAGCATATTTAAATGATCCAAAATCTACATCCAAGAAAGACGCTTTCAACAACATGCGTAGAATCGTCCAACATAAACTACGCCAGATGCGGGATTCATGGCTGAGTAATAAAGCAGATGAGCTCAAAGGCTTTGCTGACAGCCATGACTTGAAAAACTTTTACCTTGCACTCAAAGCGGTCTATGGTCCAACATCATCAGGATCATTTCCCCTCCTTAATGCAGATGGAAAAACACTAATTACAGACAAGGAAAAAATTCTCCAACGCTGGGCTGAACATTTTAATAATATCTTGAACCAGCCATCATCTATTAACGATGAAGCCATCATCCGCCTGCCCCAAATTCCTATAAATGAAGCATTAGATGATGTACCAACTCTGGAGGAAACTAAAAAAGCGATTCGTCAACTGTCTAGTGGAAAGGCTCCTGGCTCCGATTCAATTCCTGTTGAGGTTTATAAAGATGGCGGTGCAGTTCTGATAGAGAAACTTCATATGATCTTCCAGCAAATGTGGCAGAGTGAAACCATCCCACACGATCTCAAATATGCCTCAATTATACATCTATATAAACGTAAAGGTAATCGCCAAGACTGCAACAATCATCGAGGCATCTCTCTTTTATCAATCGCTGGGAAGATATTCGCCAGAATCCTTTTGAATCGCCTTACGGCTCATCTTGACAAAGGTCTTTTACCTGAAAGTCAGTGTGGATTCCGGAAAGAACGTGGAACCACAGATATGGTGTTCGCTGCAAGACAGCTACAAGAAAAATGCCAAGAACAGCACTGTGACCTGTACACAGCTTTCATCGACTTGACAAAGGCGTTCGACACGGTCAGTAGAGAGGGTCTATGGAAGATCATGGCAAAATACGGCTGCCCAAAGAAATTTATCACAATAGTGCAGCAACTGCATGATGGAATGCAGACTAGAGTTCAGGAAAACGGTGAGCTATCAGAGCCTTTCCCCGTCTCAAATGGAGTTAAACAAGGGTGCGTACTTGCACCGACTCTGTTCAGTATCATGTTTTCTGCTATGCTGACTGATGCTTTTAGAGACGGGGACACAGGAATCGACATTAGTTATCGTATTGATGGAAAATTGTTTAACCTTAGGAGGCTTCAAGCAAAAACCAAGGTCAAATCACACACCATCAGAGATCTTCTGTTTGCTGATGATTGTGCCCTCAATGCTGGCTCAGAGGCTGATCTGCAGCATAGTGTGGATAGATTCTCCGAAGCCTGCGCCAACTTTGGGCTTACCATCAACACGAAGAAAACAGAAATCATGTACCAACCAGCTCCTGGCACAGTTTATACTGAGCCAGTCATCAAGGTTAATGGTGAGAAACTGAATGTTGTGAACAGATTCACATACCTTGGTAGCACACTATCCCAGAACATTGTCATTGATGATGAGGTGAACACCAGGATCTCCAAAGCCAGCAGCACATTTGGCAGACTATACACCAACGTTTGGCATCGAAGTGGCATTAGTCTACAGACAAAGCTGAAGGTGTACAGAGCTGCGGTGCTTCCAGTGCTGCTATATGCATGTGAAACATGGACTGTATACAGGCGCCACGTAAAGAAGCTAAACTACTTCCATACAGTCTGTCTCAGGAAGATAATGAACATCAAATGGCAAGACAAGATCCCGGATACCGCCGTTCTTGACAGAGCTGGTATCCCTAGTATTGATACTATTCTGATGCAGTCACAAATTCGCTGGGCAGGTCATGTAGTCCGCATGCCAGACCATCGACTGCCAAAGATACTCTTTTATGGTGAGATGCAGAAGGGTAAACGCTCCCATGGTGGCCAAAAGAAGCGCTTCAAAGACACGTTAAAGACGTCATTGAAAACCTTTGACATAAACCCAGACACATGGGAAGCTGCTGCGCAAGACCGAACTGCTTGGCGCACATCTCTTCGTAAAGGTGCAGCAGCATGCGAATCATCCAGAAGAGCAGCAGCGGAACAGCGGAGACAAGCTAGAAAGGACCGTGAAATAAAACCTTCACATGAAGCAAACATTCCCTGCCCACACTGTCCAAGATCTTTCCAGGCCCGCATCGGGCTCTTCAGTCACCTTCGTACCCATAGACTAACCTAACATATTCTTAAATAATTGGATGAACAGAGTGGTCTTCATCACCCGTGATGGACGAACAACCACAATTTTATTACTAAGTTCCACACATTGAGTGTTTATCTGTTTACTATGGAGCACAAACCTGGGTGCTATACTATGTCATACTAACGGTGAAATTTGATGACACCATCTTTTCACTCCAGTGATGTTTAAACTCACTCCACGAAAATAATGCAAACTTCGTTTTCATTATCTGACGGCGGGGAGGGGGGAGGGGGGGGGGGGGGAGTAGATGTTATGAGTAAAATTCATAACATGTCTGTCGATATCAATTCTTTTCGACAGGCAGTCATATCTATTTAGGACCGGTGACTATTGGTTACAGGAAGTACGTCATTGCCTTTTGGGCGTAGTAGCAAAAGTCTACGGTCTAATGTGAGCAGAAGTGAAAGATCCTTCTAGTCCTTTTGTGTGTGTATTTCAAGGTAGACGGACGCATGTGTGCCGAGCTCCTATATGTTTTAATTTCTACAGATTCCTCTAGTGTTCGGCCTCTACATCACCCATACACCTCCGTGGGTCGATGTTAGATTATTGTAAGAAAGGAATTCTGAATATTATGCAAGTGAGTTGTGAACTTTAAATATATCTGCATGAAAATGTTGAGGACATTGTTTCTTTAGCAGACTGTACTGCGACGCTAGAGACTGTGGAGTTGATACTATAACATATTATGCAGATTACTTATATCTGTATTGGAGCTGTGAAATGTTTATAAAATCCACATTTGAATCGTCCAACCTGGCATTGACTGTATCATTGATGTTGAAGTTTACGGCTGTGTTCCTAAAAAACAAAAAAAAAAGCTGTTTAAACTGGGGAGAATACTTCCTAAAAAATAGCAAAAAAACTTTGCATGAAAAAAAATTAATAAAATAATATAAATATAATCCCTAAAAAAAAAATTGGCTAACCAGCCCGACGTCCACTCTCCAATTAGACAGGAGGCAACGATACACAGCCCGTACAGACATGCCCACGGAAGAGATCTCCTAAACTAAATCACCCACTAATCTATAACTTTCATCTACCTCATACACCTTTAAAACATTATATCATTACCAACTTATAAATAATTAAACTTAAAATTTTTTTTATTTTTACAACACAAAAACACATTTTAATCAAAATATCCCAACTAACACAAATCACCAAAACAAACCCCACCTACACCCCCCACCTCCATAACCATCTCCACCTACAACAATCAAATTTACACAATCTCATAGGAAGATCCTGTACAACTCATACCCCTCCCATGAATCTTGTGTGTCTACAGTCTACCTCAGTGTGTAATCAATCCCTTCATATCTATAGACTTGCTGATAAAAGTCACTCTAACATGTT